>WNNJ02002702.1:0-26019 GCA_012934845.2 Pomphorhynchus laevis
AATTAATTTAATTATTAACTATTAATTAATAAATATTTCATTTATTTTAATTATTAATTAAAATTAAAATTTATTTATTTAATAATTAATAGGTATTAATAATGCATTATATTTTTTAATAATTGATAAATAATAATTAATTATTAACTATTAATTAATAAATATTTCATTTATTTTAATTATTAATTAAAATTAAAATTTATTTATTTAATAATTTATAGGTATTAATAATGCATTATGTTTTTTTAATAATTGATAAATAATTATTAATTATTAATTAATAATTGATAAATAATTATTAATTATTAACTATTAATTAATAAATATTTCATTTATTTTAATTATTAATTAAAATTAAAATTTATTTATTTAATAATTAATAGGTATTAATAATGCATTATTTTTTTAATAATTGATAAATAATAATTAATTATTAACTATTAATTAATAAATATTTCATTTATTTTAATTATTAATTAAAATTAAAATTTATTTATTTAATAATTAATAGGTATTAATAATGCATTATTTTTTTTAATAATTGATAAATAATTATTAATTATTAACTATTAATTAATAAATATTTCATTTATTTTAATTATTAATTAAAATTAAAATTAATTTATTTAATAATTTATAGGTATTAATAATGCATTATGTTTTTTTAATAATTGATAAATAATTATTAATTATTAATTAATAATTGATAAATAATTATTAATTATTAACTATTAATTAATAAATATTTCATTTATTTTAATTATTAATTAAAATTAAAATTTATTTATTTAATAATTAATAGGTATTAATAATGCATTATATTTTTTTAATAATTGATAAATAATAATTAATTATTAACTATTAATTAATAAATATTTCATTTATTTTAATTATTAATTAAAATTAAAATTTATTTATTTAATAATTAATAGGTATTAATAATGCATTATATTTTTTTAATAATTGATAAGTGATTATTAATTATTAATAAATAATTAATAAATATTTCATTAATTTTAATTATTAATTAAAATTAAAATTTATTTATTTAATAATTAATAGGTATTAATAATGCATTTTATTTTATTAATATATTATATTAATTATTTAATTATTAATAATTATATATATAAATTATTGGTAATTATTAATTACCCTTTTTTATTGTTGGAGATTTAAACGCCAATTTTACTTTAAGCTCGAAGAATAACATATATCAACTAATAAAGTTCTTTCAATCTAGAAATTTATCTTTTTACTCTCCTCTAGAAGGTTGTTCCTACTAATCCTGGAATAGCATAAGTTGCACAAATATAATTTTACGTCAATTACGGCGGAGATTTGTTCAACGCCAGGTATTGCTAGCGGGTAAACAATATCATCCTGATTATAGCGTGCACAAAACATATAAAGTGTTACGAAATCGTTATACTCGCTTTATGACCGCTTGGCGAAGGTTTCGTGAATATATTTAGTGAACGAAGATAGAATAGTTTCTCAGGCGGAATGGATACCGTGGAAATTAAAAGTGATCTCGAAGCCCTGTGTATATATCCGATATCCTTATAATTATGGGTCTAGAATTTTCGATTGATAATTAAACATAAATTTACACGTGACTCGTTAGTTCAATACCTTCAATCAGTTATGATTCATTGCCAAACACACACTTACATGTCATTAAAAAATAATTTAAACATTGAGTTTTCAGTTGATAATGTGGAATATGCAGTAAAAGTGATGAAATCTAATAAAACAGCCAGACCGGATAAATTCTGTGCCGTGCAACATTTCTTTTTCTCAGGAGTTACTAGACGTTTCTCCTAAATTCCTTACTCAGAGGAGCGCAAATACCCCTGTCATGGCGTTCAGGCGTTAATAAAGTTCTATATAAAGTCGAGGGATTAGCAAGTGATACAAATTCGTATCGAGGGATTATCTTGTTAAATCATTGCTTTAAATTAATTATTTCCATATTGACTATCATACTTATTCGATATTTGAGCCCCTTTCTTCTAGATGATCAGTATGGTTATAAAATTGAATTACTTATGAAAGTAAAAATTGATCTACTTATGATGCAATTAAGGCTGTCAGAGACAGTGTAAAAAATGCTCTAAATGCCGACAAAGCTCTTTACGCAGTTTTTATAGATTTTCAGACGTGTTTGATTTGATAGATTGCTGCAGCCTCTAGAATAAATTATTCAGTGATATAAATGTAACGGGAAGCTTTCTCAACTTACTACACATCGTATTGCAACTAAATATGTTGAGAATTTTCGATGGTCTTCAATTCTCTAAATTATTCTTGGCAGACAAGGGAGTTTTATAATGTGACTCTCTGAGTTCAATACTGCTCGCTTTATTCTTTCACAACTTACCTTTCTTAGTTAAGCAATCGATTCCTGAAATTATTACGGTTTTATACACAGACGATTTAGTTATGCTGTTTTCTTCGCGTCCATTTACTCAATTAGCTTTAAACAATATGTAATCATACTGTTTCAAAAAAAGTTATCTATAAATCTTTTGAAATCGAAGATAGTTAAGTTCAGGTCACTTCGTCAGGAATGATAGTTTGTCAATAAGTAACAAGAATCTCGAATTTAGCAAAAATTACATGTATTGCTATCAACACTATGGTCTTCTGTTGAGCATCTGCAGCAAAAAATCTTTAAAGATAGTCACGGAAACTACTCGTATTTAAAATTTAGGGTCGTTATCGTTTGATGGTGCAATCAAGTACTTCGATAATATGCTTCTATCGCGTATTACATACGAATTGCCAGCATTTTGTCGCAAGAAATTTTCATCAATTAGACAAATGCAAGTGAAGGTTTGTAAAACGTATAGTCGGTATATCCCCAAAAGTCCAGAATTCTATATTATATTTACTTTGTGGATTAAACTTATGCTCAGTGGATATTAGTAGTTGTTTTTCGCTACCGTGTACTCATGAATTTCGCAGAAATATAGATCTCTTATATATAAAAATCGGACTTCTCGGTGAGGAGTTCAAATACACATTGGTATATACCCAATTTGATTGGAGAAAGACACGTACTAATAAACGCCCTCTAGTGTAGCGGGTCTCATGTCATGGCTATCACGACAAACTATGCAAGATTAAAATCCCTTGTCACTAGCTATTAAGTAACTGCAGCTGCGATTTTGTGATGAAAATTGCAGTTCACTGCTGCATGTTTTCAAATGCCGAAGTCTCCACCACGCTTCTCTTCAAGATATTGACTCGTTATAAATTTACAAATCTACTAACTAAACACCTTCGCTCTGATTCAATTCTGAAATAAATGAAAAAAAGAAAACCATGAAGGAAAAATCTCTCTATATTACAGAAACCGTTTTAAACTTATTAAACAATCTTCATGTATGTATTTACATTTTCCGTTTTAACCCATGTTGAAATTCGAAATGTAAAAAATAAATACTCTTTATTGATAATTATTATAATAATATGTACTTTATATATTGTTTTGAAAAGTGTCAGATAATCTTTGAGATTAAAAATAACAGATTAGATTTACAGCTAATTTTAATGCGAATATGAAATATAAATGCTCTCTACATTATGTTTTCATATTTTTTTAAAAATGTACTTATCATGTTTGTTATCTTATGAAAGATATTATCCTCAACTCTATTTTTAAACAAAACTCCGCTTTTCTTTACGTTACCTAAGTAAGGCAATGCGAATGATTGTCCTTTTATTACTAAATCATCTTTTGTTTTTAAATATAAAATTTTCCAACGTTTTTTAGTTAAAATTTGAATTTTGACAACTAGAACGTTTTAAAATGTTCTCTGAAAATATAGTTTTTTTTTGTAATGTGATTTGTTTTTAAAACAAACTTATCATATTCTAATTAATTGGAATTTTGAAGCCGGATCAATAAGACTCTGATTTAGACGCTCAAAAACAGAATTGTTTCTATTTCTGATTATGCTAGCAAAGCTTGCAAAATCACAAAATAAAATGGTGCTTTATTGATCCTCTCCAAAATTCTAAATTTAAAAGAAAATTTATTATATAAATTTATAAATAAATAAAATATAAAATATATATATTTTTAAGAGAGATTTATTATTATAATAAACAAAAGATTTTGTTTTTCCGAAAATGAGTACTGGAGTATTCCAATTTGTTACTGTTCTGGTTGTAATACTGCTCGCTCGCCTAAACGCAGGGGCTTACCACGGGATGAGCGTGGACTTCGCAAACTAGCAGATATTGACCGAGCGATTTCGATATGTAATTTATTTCGAAATATAAAATATTGTAATAATATAATATTATTATACAATAATAACATAATAATTGTAATATATTAGAATTATAAAATACATATGAGAATTATGTAACATAATTCTCTACATTATGTTTTCATACTTTTTTAAAATGTACTTATCATGTTTGTTATCTTATGAAACTGCCCAACTCTATTGTACAACTCTATTTTTAAACAAAACTCCGCTTTCCTTTACGTTACCTAAGTAAGGCAATGCGAATGATTGTCCTTTTATTACTAAATCATCTTTTTTTAAATATAAAATTTTCCAACGTTTTTTAGTTAAAATTTGAATTTTGACAACTAGAACGTTTTAAAATGTTCTCCGAAAATATAATTTTTATTGAGTTGTTCTTACTATATCTTTTAAAATGTGCTCTGTTTTTAAAACAAAGGTATTTTTTAAATTTAATTACTAGTAAATATAAGCGTTATTTAATTAACTTATTGTTTATTTCCTTTACATCACATAATGAGCATTAATGAATATAAATTTTAAGAGAATTTAAAATTGGCTTTTAAAGTGATTTGCAATTTTGCAATGCAAACCATCACATTTATGTTGCAATAGTATTCATTGTAATCTCAAAGTCGTAATTTTTTAAAGCACCTGATAATACGCTATTATTTTAAATTTATATAAAATTTTAAAATGGATTATGTTTATATTATTTAGCTATCCTTCGAAATTCATCGCAAGGCATGTTCCAGGGTACAATTACAGCTTCAGAACATGATACTAATTCATATCGTGTTGAATTCGACGATCGGACGAAAGGGACACAATCCATATGTGATCTAGATATTGCAGTATAACTTGATATTTCGATTGTATGTCATCAACTGTTCTGATTGTATATCAATTTTAGCTAATCGGAAATCAAGTATGTTATTCGAAAAGCAATTATTTTTTGAAGACACGATTTTGGAAATATCAAAAATGCCCAAGTATTACATATGAGAGTAATGATTCCAGTTTAAATCATAGACCTTTCTCGAGATCATCTGTAAGTTTTCAGCATATTCAAACAATTTAAAGTTTTTTTTAATAATTGGAAATATTAAGCGGAATAATAATAATGAAGAGTGAATTCGCTTCATCATCGGGTGCCCCTACATCTTTCGACAACGCGATCTTGTGGCTTTGACGTGTGATTACAGAGAAGTCAATAGAGAATGCATTCTCGAGGTTTAAACCCCGTAAATATAGTTTGCAATTCACACGCCTCCAAAGTGTTTAGTGTTTAATTTAGTTTTAATTATTTAGTGTTTTATTACACCATGTGATCAATTTTCATGAGAAGAAATACGTCAAAAGCATGTATTTATCATTTCTGCTATGTGGGGTCAAAGAATATAATTCAAAACCTGATAGCATAGCAGTTCCTCCTTACGACCAATAATCCTTATTGTGAAACATCTTATGCTATTTATTACTCAATGCTATTTATAAATTCTATAAAATCTTATTTAATTATTAATTATTTATCTTTATTTTTAATTTATGTATAGTATAATATGCGTAGACTCAGTTATCTGATATCTTAAAGCATATATTTAAAAACATATTTCGTTTATAATTTAGAGTTAGCTTAAGGTTGACAGAAATTTATCTATTTAAAATTTATTATTAATAAATTATATTAATAATAAAAATTATATTTAATTAATATTAGTTATCTTATATAATTATTTATTATTTATCTTTATTTTTAATTTATATTTATAGAATACGTAGACTTAGTTATCCAATTTAAATATAATGCGGAAGAAACAGCAAAGTTCTACAAGGAAGTGAATATTTTGTTTTAAGAGTAACTAAGTTATTCTTCGCTACTTAAAAGTAGCGAAGCATAACCGTGAAGCTATCATATTTTTAAGGAATAGTAGCAGAAACATGATAACATAGCAGTTCCTCCTGATGACCTCTAATTCTTATTCTGATACAACGTCTGTTATCTACTTAGCCGATTCATAAAAATGACGTTTATTTAAATTTTTACTTGATAAAAATATAAATTGTATAAAATATTATATTTTTATTTATATATCGTATAAAATACGTAGACTCAGTTATCTGATTTGATTTGTTCTACTGACAAGTTATTATTGATTTGTGGACTTTAATTATAAAATCTTATTATTGTTTATTATTTATAATTATTTATCTTTATTTATCTTTACGTAGACTCAGTTATCTAATCTAATTTGGTCGTTTTTAGATTGCGCTCAAACATGTAATAGCATTCAACAGTTGTTCTCCGTAAATTATAAATTAAATAATTATTCAATTATCAATATAATTAATCTTACGTGGACTGAAAAATTAAATTCGTAGCCTGGCCTGAATGATCATTCTACTTTAATTTTATTATTTTTAAAAGTTGTGCAGTATATAAGCGGACAATTGAAGATTTCGAAGACAATTGTGTGCAAGCGTTTTGTCTTAATGATTTCAGCTTTTTCACTTGTCGATACAGACATTTTCACATTTATAATAAACTTTAAAACTAAAAGATACAGTTTAGCTTAAATTCATTTCAATTCCCTGACTGACTAAAAGCACGAAATTGCTTTTTAGCCAGTCAGAAATAGTCTTTTTGCAATAGTCGGTCATTCCTTGACTGACTATTTCTTTAAAGTACGAAACGTTTAGAGCTTTAGATTTACCATTCATTTCCTATGCGAGTTCAATAACTATGAGAATACAATTCGTAAGTTGTCTGTATTTTCGAAGCGTTTTCTATCATCCCATAGTTTTTCAGGATTTTGTTGCATGACTATTTACGTTGACTTTAAGTCATCAAACAATATTGCAAATCTTTTATATAATTATCTAAAGTCTATATTAAACGCATCGAATCTATAAGGTCATTATACCTAATAAATAACTAAATTCTTACTTACTCTTTTGAGTATGTGAGTAAAAGCTTAAAAGTTAATTTTACTTTACTTTATTTTAATTTTGTTGTTTTCATTTATTTACAGGTTTCTCTATTTGATGATCAAAGTAGCGAGGATCAAAGTAGTACTGGAATCGAAACTAATTTGTCTGAAGAAACAGGCAATTTATATTTGCCTATTGCTTCTTATGCACGATGTTTGGTTACCTTATCTATTGGTACTGATCATTTAATATCACTTAATGATGCTATCCAACATAAGGTACGTTAACTAAATTCATTTCACTTGTATTCGAGATAAATATAAACACATCACTGCGGGGATTTCTTTTGATAGAATAACTACTCTGTATTTAGTTGAACTGAAAAATATAAAACTCTAGCAAATAATCTAACAAAATTATTGTTGCAATGCTTAGAAGACTGCGATTGTTCGATTATTGCTATCGAACAAGTGACTGCAATAATCGATGGACTAATATTTAACTGTAAAAAGAATAGTCTTCAAGATCGTTCGTTTCTACTTAATTCGGCGTATATAATTTATATATATATTATTAATAATTAATATTTATTATGATTTAATTTAATATAAATTTAATTTAATATATTTATTATAATTTAATTTAATATATATATTTATTAATAATTATATTTATTAATTAATAATTAATATTTAATTTTACTAGTAGTCAAATTACAGCTTGGCATTAAATTCAAATATTTTAAATTCCAGTGAATGAATAACATTTAAAATTATATATGATAGTATTATAACGTAGTAATCTACTAGTATTTAATAATTAACGATCTTACCCTATTAACGTTAGTGTCAAGATTTTGATGTGAATATAACTCGTGATCCGTGATCTTTCATAAAAATAATTTCAGTTGTTTTACTTAAATATAAATTAAGATAGACATTTATTCTCTGTATTTAATATTATTAAATATTTTGATTAATAAATTTAAATATTACAGGATAATAATAAATATTTGTAATTATTAATACTTAATAATTATAAGATTTGATAACTATAAAATTTTAAATTTTAATTAAAGCTGTTTTCAATAATTAGTTTTTAAATATTTAAAATATAGTTGTTTAAAATAAGTTCTTGTTGTTTAGATATCGTCGGGAAAGTTATTGCCTAATGATGATTTAATAAAAGACCAGCATATTTGTATAAATAAGCTTAAGAAATCTTTAAGCCTCCTTGATACACTTAACTCGAAAGTGCTGCAAATACATAACATTGTAATGTTATTTCTTATATTTTAATGTTTAGTCTTATTTTAAGCTGGCGAAAACGAATTGCGTTGAAACTATTGGTCAACAAAATGATGACCCTTGTATAATTGACGACATTCCAGAACTAATTGAAAACATGGTGACTGAAACGGAGGTTGGTGTATTTTGTAATTAAGTATTAAAAGATCATAAGCGATTATTCTAATACTTTTCATTTGATTTTTTATTTCTATTTAGTTTTAGACTTAATGGCTGAATGACTTCAAATTTAGTCTTGAATATAATCGCATAGTTATCAAATTTATTAATTTTTTCAGTGTAATCTAAAATTTTAATTTTTTAGATCAAATAATTTGATTCATATTTTGATTATATTTAGCTTAATATTTCTTATTTTGTTTATCTATTTGTTATTTTTTAAATGTTTATTAACAAAGCTGAGTTCATTTCGTATTTCACAAATCACTTTGCTGAATGAATCGCAAACGACCATATTTATTCCATGATTCCATGGTGCGCAATTTGGGGCAAAAAAAAGATTAACCAAATATTTTTTAGTTAAAAACATGTTTTTGTAGACCTTCGGTCAATATGCCGTTGATTAGCATACCGAAGATTTTAGATTCCTCAAGTTAAGATCGAAATATTATTTTATGTTTGCAATACATTAAAGTTGTCGATGCTTGTGAACGTCGTGAAGGCATTTGATTTTATAAACCGCAAACTTTTATTCGATAAATTAAGTTATCTATTGAAACTCAACGGTTCTTCCATCCACATAATCAGTATCTTAAACGAATTACAATATTCGGAAGCATCCCTTAAAAGTAATGTGTTCCTAAGATATGCTATCCCGTTTATTTTCAGATTACTTCTCGTTGATATAGCAGCAGGTATTAAGAATGTGGGCGCATCTTGTATGCAAAATATCTCGCACTTTCAAGAAGATCTACAATAAAGTCTAAAAGTCTTTAGACTGTTTACTAATGTTTTTTTGTTGTTTAAATGGGCTTTAAGTTAACTTTAAAAAATAACGGTAATAAAATTTAGATTGGGAGAGCGAATAGCTATGACTGATTGTTTCACTATTAGTTTCGAATAATTGAAAATGGTCATTAATTTCTGCTACATAAATGTAACTCTAACTTCGAGATAGACCGTTACCGATCACATTACGAATATCGTCGATAAGATTGCACCATCGACGTCGTTTTCCACTTTAGCCTGATTTGTAAGATAAATCCCTCTTCCTTTTGAACTTAAGAATCTTTATCTAATGGATTATCAAATGATAAGAAATCGTTAATTTTCCCTTCATGGTTATCATTAAAATTTTGAGTGAATCCGTTATTGAGTCATGTACGTCTCTCTGACTGCAAATTTAGAAAACTATGAGTATCTGTTGCACGCACACAGTTGTACCATATTGTGCAATATGTTTTGAAAGCAATTAGATTCAATGATCCAAATCTGTTTCTTTGTAGCGAAGACAGATATTTCTTTTACTTTTTCCTGACGAATACACTGATTATCCTTGTCGCTCGTAGCTTTATAAGTTTTATTCAACAACGTAATTTTAATAACAATTGCGTAGTGTTTGCTTACAAATTATAAAAATTTTATTTAATTCAAAACTTTAAATATTTTAAACAAATTATTTTTACCAAAAGAAAGTTATGAGTGATTTGAATGAACGCGATATTCAGCTGATAGCATTGGTGACGAGCGAACTCGATTCTATATGCGGCAGCATAAGGGTAAATTTAAGACGAATTTACTTAAATTTTGAAAGCTTTGTTAAATAGAAACTTGCTTCAAATAAGGCTGATTTATCACTCCAAGAATTAACACTGCTTCGACAAAGATCTTCAGAAATATTCAAAGAGTTGTGTCCTCGAGATAAAACGTGAGTTTAAATTTTGGATTTAAGAATATCCATGCAAGCATTTTAAGCGTTACAAAACATTTCACTTTGAACTGAAATTTGAGTTAAAATTTTATTTAACAATGAAGTATTAATTAGTATCCCGAAATTGCGGAGTATATAAATCATGTTTTATAGTTCGCCGATTAACTATCAATATTATCAGAAATTAAAAGCAAATGATTGCAAATTGGTGGAATTTGAAGGCTGCATTGTTCCATTCTTTAATATATTCTCCCACTTTCAAACTGTAAATAAGCGTAATCGTATAAACGGGGGCAAGATGATTGTGCCCCCATCAACTTGTTTGTATCTTGATTAAGCATTTACTTTCCATAATTCAATGAAAGAACTTCTTTTACGTTTCGTTCTTTGGGTTGCAGATCAATAATTTTATCTCAAAGTTCTTAAAGAAAAAATTTAGATAAAAATTATTAAAATTTCAATTTTAATTAAACATTTTAATAAATTTGTAACAAAAGAAAGTTACGAGTTATATTTGTTTTTAAACGAAAAAAGGTTTTAAAGAAAAACTTCTTAAAATCGATTATTATTACGTTGACTGCCATGTTTATTACTGCCATAAAGTCATCCTTTAGAAAACGAGTCACACATTTTAAAATTTAACCTTTTAATTCTACTTTTTTAACCGAGATGTTTTTTGTTACCTTATAGGATATTGGAATCAACATTGAACGCGCACATAAATCAGATTGTGAAGTCTCTGGAAATTCAAATTGTACAGCAAACCAATTAATTAAAATAACAAGTTAATGAAAAAGTAGCTTTTACTTGTTGATAAAAATACATGTAATTTATAATTTATCTCTTATTTGCTCTTCGTCCACATTTGCTCATTTCAATGAGCTATTTATAAAATAGCTCATTTGAACAGTTTATTTTTAAATTATAACTGGGGGAACTAAGACCGGTCTTATAAGATTTCACTGAGCATTCCAATTCAAAATTGTGTATTAATTTGCCATTATAAGCCATTTAAAGAGTCCATTTAGTGGTTAATTCCTAACTGGAGGTACTTAACAAATCCTAAACGAAAATGACTTGTGAAATAAAATAATAATTTGTAATATTTATAAAATAATATAATTTTATTGAATAATTTATATAATAAAAAAATATAATCGAAACATAAATATTAAAATATTTTATTTTAAGGTTTAGTATTAAGGTGTCCTGTAATATAACCTTAATATATATAATACATATATATAACCTTAATATACAAAACACCTTACTACGAAACTTTATACCGTTTTACTTTATTTTATTAATTTCTCTTGCAGTATTACAAAATTATATATAATTATATATGGTATAATATATATATATATATATATATATATATATATATATATATATATATATATAATAGTAATGCACAAATGTGCTGAGTAGACAACGGTCCAGGATTTCTTACGAAATACGGCATTTATACTAAATGGTGTTGCTTGATAGGCTGGACTTCGATTCACGACTTTCAGTAACAATGTCACTTCTAGACGAACACTTCAGCATCGAAATGATGAGTACAAGTCAACACTCATCAGTAGAATGAGGTACACACTGGTCGTTTCGGTTGCCTGTGTGACATTGTGAATAAAGGCGTTTCCGACACTTTGCTTAATTGTCTGAGGTTTACGCTCTTAACCAGATCGAATTGCTGTGCGGATCATCCTTAAACATTAGGCAGAGGTTGTTGCTGAATTGTCGTTGCACTCGTTGGATCCTTAATGGATACGGTAGGTATAATAGTAATGCACGAATGTGCTGAGTAGACAACGGTCCAGGATTTCTTACGAAATACGGCATTTATACTAAATGGTGTTGCTTGATAGACTGGACTTCGATTCACGACTTTCAGTCACCATGTCACTTTTAGACGACCAATGAGTACCCGGCAACACTCATCAGTAGAATGAAGTATTCACTGCTCGTTTCGGTTGCCTGTGTGAAATTGTAAATAAAGGCGTTTCCGACAATTTGCTTAATTGTATGAGGCTTACGCTCTATACCAGACCAAATTGCCCTGCGGTTAATCATTAAAAACTAGACAGAGGTTGTTGCTGAATTGTCGTTGCACTCGTTGGATCCTTAATGGATACGGAACGTATCCAATAAGGTTGCAATCCGATTAAGGTTGCAATCCGATTACAACCTTAAATTAAATTATAATTAATTATTCCAATATTAAATTATTTAATTTTTTCAATTTGTTTGTTTGTTTTTCTAATTGTATTATTATTTTGTATTGGTTTAGATTAAATTATAATTTATTACTTTAATTTTACATTATTTTTATTATTAAATTCGTATTTTTTTGTTACTTATTTTATGATTTTAATTTTATTTTGTTTAATGATTCTTTTCTTTCTTTTTGTTGTTTTTAAAATGTGTGTAAAATTTTAGTGTATGATTGTTTTGTTTCTTAGTATTTTCTTTTTCTTTTAAGTAGAAATGCGGGGCACATCAATGCTTGAATATTTGTATAAATGTTGGAAACACGGGGGAACAAATTGTGAAATTTTTTTTGTAATTCTGATAATGATAGCAGGAGCTATGGAAATATAGAATTTTTATCAAATAAAGGATATTTTCTTCTTCGTTCCTGTAATAAGTATATATTAATGTAATAAAATAAAAAATAAATTATTTATGTGAAAATTTTTATGTGAAACATTTTTTTGTAATCCTGATAGCCCAAAAGGGAAAATTACTTTTTAGTAAATCGGAAAACCACATTTTAGTAAATTATGTGTGATAGCCTTTTCTCTTTCACAAATTAAGTGATAGTTAGAACATATAAGCCTATAACGTAGGTGATGTGACGTAGCATCGGAAATGAGCCAATTAGTTGGAACGTTTGAAGTCCAAGAAACAATATCTGGCCCTGTACCAAATTTTTGATAAACACATGTATGAAGTATAGAAGAATTAACCCGCTTAACCAAGACATCGAGAAAAGGGATACCCACATTAGATTCAGAAGAAACGCACCATTGAATTCGAGAATCTTTAGAATTTAGCGTATGGGCAAGTAAATCCTGTGTAAGGTCACTCCGAGCAATCAAAAATAAGTCGCCAACATAACGAAACCACCTGACAACTCCACTACTACTATTGACACAAGAGCTTTCCCAATTCCTTATTTATAGTTCGGACAATATAGGAGCAAGAGTTTGCCCATTGCCAAGCCATCGATCTGATCTTATATTACACATTCAAAAATGAATATGTAAGGTTTATAATCCTAGTATATAGAAAACTTTTTTATATATTGACTTTTTATTATATCTTACATAATATTTATATAAGGCGAGACAAATTTCATTAGTCTCGCCTTATGTGTTAATATTAGATCATAATATTACGTTAGACTATTACATTTAACTTTACAAAGTTGCTTAATCTGTACGCTCGACAATTTCAAAGGCTCTCGTACATTGTCGATGCATAAAGTATTACGACATTATACATTAATTGTTGTTTAAATTTAGAAATCTATAAAACTTACATGAAATCTAATTTATATCAATTCTTTATACTTTAAAAGCAAAGACATACATTACTATAAACACAACGAGTGGTTCATGTTGCTATTTTCGAAATCAAAATAGATTTACAAGTATAAATTCAATTCGTTAATTCAGTTGATGTTTCACTTTTATTTTTCATTAAATGAAATTATTTATAATTTCTCTATAGTTTTAGATGATTTTACACCGTCGACATATATTTCAATGTAATCGAAAGTTTTTAAGATTAGTACTTACAAAATCCTTTTTCAATGAAAATCTATATGACAGAGCAAAGCATAATTGGAGTGTATACACGTCTCTATCCAAACATCGGCTATCAGGTATTTTAATAAATGCTACAAAACACTGGTGTGCTTAATATTATCCTCGTGTCGTTGTTTGAATCATATCAGCATCACTGTACACCACAATCAGCGTGGGTGGACCTCATCAGCAGTGAGCCCACGCCTACATTTCGAGTTTCAGTCCTATTACTGCTTCTACTGATTCCTTGTCGACGAAATGCTGGTTTATATTACGCTTTTTTTTACCAAATTACACAGTTAATGTGTTCTAATATTTGCAATTCGAATCCACCACACTCCGATGTTTTTATTTTTTCCGTTTTGGAATTATCCGTGTTATAATATAATACATTTTTATATTATAATATAATAATATTATAATTATATTATTATTTAATTTTTATATTATAATATATTATAATTAAAAAATATTATTATATTATATAATTATTTATGTTGTTTTTAATGGCAAAAAGAAAATAAATTATCGCATTAGATTAAATCAAATTAATTAAATCAAACATTTTTGTTTAACAGTGAGATCACGCCTACATTTCGTGTTTCGGTCCTGTTACTGTTTCTGCTGAACTCCTTGTCGCCGAAATGACGGTTTATTATTCGTTCCTATACGAATAGTTCAGTAAAAAGAGGAAAATAAGAAACCAATCAATGAAGTAATACAGCTAGTGTAAACAACGAATCTTCACAACAGTAAAAAAAGACTGCTTACGTAAGCAGTCTTTTTTTTACTGTTGTGAAGATTCATTGCTTACACGAGCTGTATTACTTCATTGATTGGTTTCTTATTTTTCTCTTTTGGTTCTTTCAACTTATCAGCATCATTGTACACTACAATCAGCGTGGATTAACCTCACGCCGAAATGCTGGTTTGTATTTAAAAAAGGATTTATTTTAACGTAGCAAATGCGTGCCAGCGCACGCTTACATGACCACAACAAAACAAGACTGTGAATCAGGTGTCGAGAAGGTGTGTACGGAGGAGGTGTTTGAATGTGATAAAGGAGGGGGCGCGGCGGACGTCGAGAGGGAGTTGATTCCAGGCGAGTGAGGCGGCGACGAGGAAGGATCGGAGACCGTAGTTGTTGGAGTAATTAGGAACGTGGAGTAAGAATGTATGACAGGAACGAAGCGATAGCGAGGTGGGGCGAGTATTTGGCTTATATACCAAATTACACAATTAATGTGTTCTATATTTTGTGTGGGCGATAACTAATATTCGCAATTCAAATCCACCACACCGATATTTTATTCCGTTCTTATACGAAATGTTCACTGGACAGTAAACCGTAAGCTGTCTTTTTACTATTGTGAATATTGCATACACGAGCCATTATTCTTAACTTGTCGGTTTGATATTATCCTCGTGTGGTTGTTTGAATCCTATCAGCATCAATGTACACTACAATAAGCGTGGATGGACCTCATCAGCAGTGAGCCCACGCCTACATTTCGTGTTTCGGTCCTGTTACTGCTGAACTCCTTGTCGCCGAAATGCTGGTTTGTATTTGGCTTATATACCAAATTACACAATTAATGTGTTCTATATTTGGTGTGGGCGATAACTAACATTAGCAATTCGAATCCACCACACACCGATTTTGTTTATTTTTATTATTCGTTCCTATACTTGTTCTTCACCGGACAGCAAACCGTAAGCTGTCTTTTTACTATTGTAAAAAGTCAGCTTACCCACCACACACCGATTTTTTGTAGTGTACTTTTAGTGTATTGTTTTGCTCATATTTCGTATAAGAACGGAATAAAAAATCGGTGTGTGGTGGATTCAAATTGCGAATAGTAGTTACCGCCCACACCAAATATAGAACACATTAATTGTGTAATTTGGTATATAAGCCAAATATAAACCAGCATTTCGGCGACAAGGAATCAGCAGAAGCAGTAAAAGTACTGAAACACGAAATGTAGGCGTGGGCTCACTGCTGATGAGGTCCACCCACGCTGATTGTGGTGTACAGTGATGTTGATAAGATTCAAACAACCACACGAGGATAATATCAAACCGACCAGTTAAGAATAATGGCTCGTGTATGCAATATTCACAATAGTAAAAAGACAGCTTACGGTTTACTGTCCAGTGAACATTTCGTATAAGAACGGAATAAAAAATCGGTGTGTGGTGGATTCGAATTGCGAATATTAGTTACCGCCCACACCAAATATAGAACACATTAATTGTGTAATTTGGTATATAAGCCAAATATAAACCAGCATTTCGGCGACAAGGAATCAGCAGAAGCAGTAAAAGTACTGAAACACGAAATGTAGGCGTGGGCTCACTGCTGATGAGGTCCACCCACGCTGATTGTGGTGTACAGTGATGTTGATAAGATTCAAACAACCACACGAGGATAATATCAAACCGACCAGTTAAGAATAATGGCTCGTGTATGCAATATTCACAACAGTAAAAAGACAGCTTACGGTTTACTGTCCAGTGAACATTTCGTATAAGAAGGGAATAAAAAATCGGTGTGGTGGATTCAAAATGCGAATAAGAATTACCGCCCACACCAAATATAGAACACATTAATTGTGTAATTTGGTATATAAGCCAAATATAAACCAGCATTTCGGCGACAAGGAATCAGCAGAAGCAGTAAAAGTACTGAAACACGAAATGTAGGCGTGGGCTCACTGCTGATGAGGTCCACCCACGCTGATTGTGGTGTACAGTGATGTTGATAAGATTCAAACAACCACACGAGGATAATATCAAACCGACCAGTTAAGAATAATGGCTCGTGTATGCAATATTCACAACAGTAAAAAGACAGCTTACGGTTTACTGTCCAGTGAACATTTCGTATAAGAACGGAATAAAAAATCGGTGTGTGGTGGATTCAAAATGCGAATAAAAATTACCGCCCACACCAAATATAGAACACATTAATTGTGTAATTTGGTATATAAGCCAAATACAAACCAGCATTTCGTCGACAAGGAATCAGCAGAAGCAGTAAAAGTACTGAAACACGAAATGTAGGCGTGGGGTCACTGCTGATGAGGTCCACCCACGCTGATTGTGGTGTACACTGATGCTGATAGGATTGAAAGAACCAAAAGAATCCACCACACACCGATTTTTAAGCAATGAATCTGCTTAAAACTTACTACTGCAAGCAATGAATCTTCATTGCTTACAGTAGTGTACAGTAATGCTTATTGGATTGAATGCACAATGGGGATAATATAAAAACGACCCATGATATAATATTCTATAATATATTATATTATATTATATATAAATACTCAGTGATACTAAGTATTCCTGTAAATTCTTTAAACCTGCAATTAAATTATTTATGAAAGCTCTTTTTCACAAAAATGCAATTACATCGATCAGATATTTTTTATCTAAATAATAACTTAATTGGTGATGTTAATAATAAAAAATTCATATCGTAATTGTTTTTAGGTAATTATTAAAGTAATTGTTTACTATTGTTTAATATGATGTTATTGTTAATTTTCATTAATAATATTAATTTATTTATTTTTTATTTATAAATTATACGTCTTTTTATGAAATTCTATAATTATTTCTCTTAATTATATAAATAATATAATTCAGATTCCTAAATCAATTATAAAAGCAATTCTTGCTTTTCGTCGTTTTTACTACACATTGCTAGAGAATATAAACTACTTTCTGCTGTAGAGCGAAATCTTTAAAAGTGATCAATTGAGATCATTGTTTCAATGTACAATAAACAGTTAACTGCAAGTAGCATCCCTGACAATTTAAATTTAATATCAACACGATGCAGTTCGAGATAGCTATTCAACCATAACCAAATAAGTTATTAATTTTATTATTTTGACGTAATACAGTGTGTTTTATGTGAAATCATAAAAGCTATCTTTAATTTAACGTTTTTTTCCAAGATGGTTATGTACGAAATTATTTTTAATTTAAGAAATTAATACAATTTGAGTATAATAAAATAAATAATTATATTTTTCAATATTTTTACGTTATAAATATGAATTTAGTAACTAAAGAATGAATCTTTTAAGGCATTATTAATTTAAATTATAGACTGTTTCTCTGTATTTCTAATGCTTATCGATATTAATTTATAAATGCTTATCGATATTTATAAACGGTTATTTGTTCTTTATTTATTATATGTTATTCTTTATTTAAACATATTAAAAAATAAACGATTAGTTAAATAATCAAATATTAAATAATATTTTTAAATTTAATAATTTTTCAATTATTAAATTATTAATCTTGCTAACTTATTAATTTAAACTATAGAAACATTGCATTTTATTAATGCATTTTATTAATTAAATGTAACTTTTAGGATTTGTTGCATTGAGTGCGTTAACAGGATATCTGTTAGCACCTGGATCCCATACTATAATTAACGGCGCATTTTTAACATCCGGAACATTCTTAATGGCATGTGGTGCAAATTCTTTAAATCAGGTATCATATTTTATCTTGAATATGACAAGAAAATGTTGTTTGATTGTATATCTCAGTAGATAATTGAAAGTCCATGGGATTCGCAGATGCGTCGTACTAGAAATCGGGTATTGCCATCCTGCAAATTAAAGTAAGTAAATCAAGACTACTGCAAGGTATATATTCTATAGTTTATAATTAATAATTGTTAAATATATAATTCATGCACTTTAAGAATTTAAATTAAATCAAAACTATATTCTATATTATTTATATACAATATTAAATTATTAATTTGATATGAAAAATATAAAATTAGTTAAATAACTAATATATTATTTATATATAAATTCAAGTTATAAATAAACTTAAATATCAACTTTAAAATGTTTTAATTATCAACTTATAACTTAATTATATGAAATTAATTAAAATTTAATTAAACAGAAAAATTTAAAATTTAATTAAATTTTAAAATTTTAATTTTAAATTTTAATTTTATTTTAGCTTTAAAATTTAATCAACAGAAATTAATTAAAAACGCATGTATGCGATTTATTCTTAAATAAATTTAATAAAAATTAAATTTATTAATTTATTTAATAATAATTTATTCTAATAATTAACGTTTATTTTAATAAGCAAAATTTTAGTAAAGAAATCCTGTAACGTGTTTGCATTAATTGTTATTTGAAAATTCAAAAGCCGAATTCTATTATATTTGAAAATTAAAAGTTTAGCTACGAATCTGCCTTAAATTTCTCTATTATAACATCTATAACTGGAACACTAATCCTAACTTCAGAAATGAGCACATACATTCCTGTCACTCTAGGTATCTTCAACATATTTCTGTATTCTTTCATATATACCACTGCAAAACGGCGAACGCAGTTTAATACATTTATTGGATCGTTTGTTGGCTCAATTCCACCGATTATGGGTTGGACTGCTGTAACCGGAATGATTGAACCTGGTAAGATTGATTTTGACAAATTTCAGCAAAACAATTGAATTTTTATAAAGAATATCAGCCACTGAGAACATTTATATTCTATATTTCATAATTAAATAGGTAGATCAAAAATTAATCCACCTAAATTTTCTGAAGAAAGTTTTGGAGTAATTTTCTGAAGATGCTAACAGAAGTTAGCGAAATATCAAATAATTCCCTTTATTGATCAAGCTTTAATAATTCTTTATCATAGTTGAAGAATTATTGATAATGGATCATTATCAACTATATACAATTAAATATTTTGATTCAAAAGGTTTTAGAAGAATATAAAAACTATATTCACCTGCTTTACGTAATAAAATGATGTTAAAGTAATGACGTCATTGTTAGTAATGACGTCATATCTAGTAGTGAAGCGACGCTTATTTAGATTCAACAATCTAAATCCGACGAAGGCTTTTTCTTTAAACGACTCACGAGAAACGTGTTCTAATCTATCGTCGCTCTTAAGCGAAATGACATTTCATTTTGACTTTTGTCTTATCGATATAATTCCATGGAAGGAAAAGCTCTAATCATCGGGAGAATGTACAATGTCATATATTGTGTGTTTTGCATCGTGTTATTTTGTGACGAACAATACACAGGAGAAACTAAGAGATCGATATATCTCAGATAAAATAGACGAATGGATCTAAAAGATACTGATTCTGCAGTGAAACACGTCAGTGATACAATCGGGAATCACGTGACTTAGAGATGAAAGAAAGCAGAAATGCGGAACATATCTATTCCGCATTGAACAGTTGACAGTTGCTAGCTTAATTTTAATCATTTTGAGTTCCCTTTGTATTGAAAAAGCCCAGTAAAAAACGAAAGCTAGTTTTTATTCTTGCTTCCCTGTGTTTTTTTGAACTATATTCTACTGCAACGAGATTATCAGATCCCGGACAACGGTGTCTAGCATCCACTATATAATGTAAACATATATAGTAATAAATTTTTCTTTGTGATTATTTATTATAATTATAATTAATTATTAATTTAAATATATTCTAAATATATTATTTGAAAGAGATGAATTTGCGCTAATCAAATTTCAAATTATTTTCAGGAGCTGTTGTTTTAAGTGCAGTTTTATATCTGTGGCAATTTCCTCACTTTAATGCTCTGAATTGGTTATATCGAGAGGAATACGTAAAAGCAGGCTACAAGATGATGTGCACGGAAAACGCGACGTTGTTTCGATGGACAACTGTCATACACGGTTTGGCAATGGTTCCCTTGTGTTTTATCTTCGGACCCACACTAACAAATGGCGGACTCATTTTTTCAATTGATTCACTCGTGCTTAATCTATTCTTCGCTCACTTGTCGGTACGATTTGCTTTCAAACCAAAAGAATATAACGCCCGATCACTATTTATTTTCACGCTATGGTACTTACCTGCCTTACTTTGCCTGGCTACGATAGGTGCTCACTCTTAAATCCAGTTATTAAGCGTTTTAAAATGTTATTAAAAATTTTGTACTTGCTATTTTTCTTTAATAAAAAACCGTCTTATTTTTCTTGTTACGATTGCGAGATTTTGGATTGATGAATAGCAAATATAAGTCATTATGAGTCACGACGTTAAAACATGAATAATCAATACATGAATTATGCCGATATTTTCTGTGGTTTATATATCATCAATGCAATAATTTAATTAAAGCTAAAGTTTATTAAAGAAAGTTTATTTTCATTAGAGATAATTTTTACACATTTAATTTGTAAATGCCCAAATATAAAGATAACAAAATTCTGTATAACCGATAATCTTTATTTCTTTATTAAAATAAAAACTGTATTTCTTTATTACAGAATATAAAATTACAAATTTATAAAATGGGATTTTTATATAATATATATTTTACAAATATATAAAAATATTCGGGATTAAATATAATTATTGCATTATTAATTTACTTCTAATTTGTTTATTCCTTATTATTAGTTTGACTTATTTATTGATGATTGTTTCATCAATAAATAATTATTCATCAATTACTCTGCAATTCAATCAACTTTAATAAAACAATTATGGATTTATTAATAATATTATAAATAAATAATGCAAAAATTTTATTTCTTTGTAAAAATATTTTTTATATTAATTCCTTTAATTTAAAAATAATAACAATTAGCAGATAATGACATTTAAATAGTCATCAATTTAATTAGGAATTGATTTTGACATGGAAGTAATGTATTTATAAAAGCAAACAAACTAAAATTGCAGATTTTGTCAAAGAATCTGACTATGGCGCCTCTTATTTCACAAAGCTTTACTTAATCCGACGAATGTTACAATTTTTAATAAAATTCTTATCTAAATTATTATCATAAAGATAATAATTTAGATAGAAAGATTTATCTTTCAAATTCATTAATTCCTATTTATTAAAATATGAAAAATTATTTTAAATTATAAAATAACATTTTTATAAAACAGATTTTATTTCGATTTTTTTAATTGCCATTTAACTTTCGTAATATTTAGATATCTTAATATTTATAATTTTTTTATTTCTTAATATTTTTCTTTAATATTTTTCTTTAGTTTTCATTGTGTTACAATTGGATATATTGGATTGACTGAACAGCAATTAGGAGATATTGGATTGATTAATCCTGCGATTGCGAGGTATTGGATTGATTAATCAGCAATTGTGAGATATTAGATTGATTAATCCAGCGATTGCGAGGTATTAGATTGATTAATCCAGCGATTGTGAGATATTGGATTGATTAATCCAGCAATTGTGAGATATTGGATTGATTAATCCAGCGATTGTGAGATATTAGATTGATTAATCCAGCGATTGCGAGGTATTGGATTGATTAACCCAGCAATTGTGAGATATCGGATTGATTAATCCGCAATTGTGAGATATTGGATTGATTAATCCAGCGATTGCGAGGTATTGGATTGATTAACCCAGCAATTGTGAGTTATCGGATTGATTAATCAGCAATTGTGAGATATTGGATTGATTAATCCAGCGATTGTGAGATATTGGATTGATTAATCCAGCAATTGTGAGATATTGAATTGATTAATCCAGCGATTGTGAGATATTGGATTGATTAATCCAGCGATTGCGAGGTATTAAAATTATATTAATATATAATATATATGAATAATTTAATGCTTTTCATTTTACATGAACGATTAAATAAACATAAAATAGTGAAATAACTGTGAAATTTGATTAACTTAATAGTAAATACAATCATGTTGTAAGTTATGATGATTATCTGATGGACTGTTTAGATTTTAAATTCTTCACATTTGTTTTTAACTTTTACGACGTTTTAGCTACGAGCTCTCTTTAGATTTACAAAGTACACGTCCATTTAGTGATGTTAGGTGCAAAGACTTGTACAAAACAGTTCCATCATCATTTATTGTAAAATTATTCTAAACAAATAATCAAGTGATTAATTATGAAAAAATAATATTATTTTTAATTATTCAAATTTTTTAACTTCATGTACTTGATCGAGTTCATTGGAATACTCGTGGACACAGTGACGCTGCACTTACCAGGACAATGAATAGCGTGACGTTATACTATCTTTCATAATTAACCTAATTTGTTAACAATCGTTCAAAATTCTAAATTATAATTTTTAATTAAATCCAAAATTATAATTTAAAATTTTTAATTTTTGAATTAATTTTGATTAACTTTTTTATTATTCAAATAATAAAAAATCCCAGCAAATGAATTTTACTGACAAATGAATTTCACTATATTATAATATTAATATATAATATTATAATACTATATTATTTATTTCATTTTGAATAAAAAGGATTTATTTTCTGCTTATAATTAATTAGTAATAATAATAATAATAATTAACCTTCTATTATGGAATATTATCTAATTTGATTAATTTTTTGATGCGTTTTAAATAATAATCACTTTATAATAATTTATTTATACTATCAAGATCAATGTATATGTAAACTGTTTACGCCTAAACAAACATAACTAAAATTACATATTAGTAATTATGAAATGTTCATTTAAGCGAACTAGTTTCAGCGTATTTAACATCCTGTAGAAGTAAATGTATTAAATTAATAAATTTAATAAATTTATTATTAATAAATTAAATTTAATAAATTGATTTATAAATTTAATTAATTTATCGAATTATTTTATTACAGTGTTAATTTATTTTTATTTTATTATATAATGTCTAAACACCTAATATCCAATTAATGGTTTTTATTTTAGCTTTTAATGTATTAACAAAATATATTTGACTATTTTATAAAGTACTTGGTAGATATATTTGAAAGAAACGACATGATTACCTCTTTAATGATTAGATAATTCAACTGAAAATCCACCTATTATTTATCAAGCGTTTAAAAATGAAGTGAATTTATTTTTTTACTATAAAGAAATAAAAATCTGTTAAGTACTTAAATCTGTTAGAATAATTAAATTATAAAATCAAAAGATATTTAATCGACTATTAAAATAGTCGATATTTAATTTAAATGGAAAATAAAATAGTAAAAATATAATTATATTTATTTAATTGATAGACTAATGAGCTGACTAATGAAAATTGTTAAATTGTATTTTAGCATTGATTAACCATAATTGCATAAAAAAACTTAAAATAAACGACTTTTATTTCTCAATGATGATATCATCATTGCCCGGAAAATAAAAGGAAAATTAAATGTCTATAATTTTGTATTGTTACTAAATTTAATATGACTCCATTATAACTGTATCGTACAATACTATACATGATAGTACGTCTAGATATAACAATACCACAAAAATACCTGAACTTTGTCCCATATCTTCTTATTTGCAAATTCAGTTATTGATTCTTTAGGTGAACGTGGCAACCCATCAAACCATATCAATGAACCAGGTATGCTATCATCCGGTGGTTGTAAAATTGTACATCTTTTTTCGGGCTTATTTCTATTAAATAAAAATAATAGAAGTAGATGTTTAATTGAAAAAATATATTCAAAATATAACATCATCCATTGGATAACCAAAATTTATAAATTGAATTTATTTAAATAAATTATTCACATAATTTATTTAAACTGGAATTAACTGTTACTTTATATCTATATTTTATTAATAATAAAAAATATATTTTTTATTACTAATTTTTTATTATTATTTATTAATTCAAAGCCAAAATCTGAAAATATATTATTATAATATACAATTAAATTATTGAAAAAAATTATTAAATTATTAAATTAAAATATTAAATTATTATTTAAATTATTAAATTAAAATATAATATTATACAATATTATATTATGATGCTATTTGATAATATCGAAACCTGTTAACATAACAGTTCATCCTGATGACCTCTAATTTTCAATTTACAATTTAAAGTTGATATAAAATCTTACATAATTATTTATTATTTATCTTTATTTTCTTTATATATCGTATAAAATAAGTAGACTTAGTAATTTGATATGATTTATAAGATGAAATTAGTTCTTTTAATTTGGCCCAGCTGTTATGCTGTGTTTAGGAATAGATACACTTTTTATTCTTATTAGAATACATTGTATGTTATTTATTAGTCAATTCATAAAAATTGACTTTATTTTAAATTTCAATTTTAAATTTAACTTTATAAATTGTATAAAATCTTATATTTTTATTTATATATCGAATAAAATACTAGACTCAGTTATCTGATCTGATTTGTTCTACTGACAAGTTATTATTGGCCTGTGGACTTTTTCTGTCATGACGTATGTAAGAAATACTGAAATTGTGTTCTTGATACGACATTATTTTTCTTCATGCATACCATATAATATAAAATATAATACATTAAATAATGAAATTTTAAGAATTGCAACAATTTGTAACGATATTGGCTTTCTTCAAAATCATTTAAATAATAAATACAACATAATAAATATAACACAATAGGTACTTTTCGTATTATATCTTGTTTAGTATACGAGATTATGGCAATAATATCTTTTATTGTATAAAGAATATTATTTATTTAAGATTATTTAAGATTATTTATTATTTAAATATTAATTAATTAATAATTAATAATTAATTAATTATTAATCAATAATTAAGTAATTATTTAATTATTATGTTATTATCTTTCCATATTTATATTATTTTCACATTCATTATTTATATAAATTGTATCTAATTAGTAATCTAATCTGATTTCTTCTACTGAAAAGTTATTGATCTGCGAACTTTGTTTCCCGTTTTTATAAAATATATAAAAATTGGAAATAAATAAATATATATAATATAAATATATATTAATATATATAATATA
>WNNJ02002703.1:0-17219 GCA_012934845.2 Pomphorhynchus laevis
TGGAGATCACAGGTGCTAATTGTTACTAACAAGAATGGAAAACGGCGTATGGTAGTCGATTATGCGGCTACGATCAACCGATTCTCACGCTCTGACGCTTATCCTTTACCGAGAATCGATGACTTTATAGATAAGATATCCAAGTGTACGTGGTTCAGTGTATTCGATCTTAAAAATGCATATAATCAAATTCCATTGGTAGAAAGCGATCGCAAATACACAGCTTTTGAGGCGGCTGGGGGCCTATACCAGTATCGGTGCATGCCTTTCGGTTTAAAGAACGGTGTTGCGGCTTTTCAACGTATTATGGATTCTATTATAAACGCAGAAAATCTTTTGGGTGTTTATGCGTATTTGGATGACGTGATCGTTACCGGTGTAGACAGGGTAGCACACGACACTAATTTAGCACGATTTTTGAGGATCGCGAAAAAGTACAATCTGGATATTAACAAGGACAAATCTGTCGTCGCTAGTCCTGTTATCAGTATTTTGGGATATTCAATCACAGAGGGCTCAGTCAAGCCCGATCCAAGTAGATTGCAGCCACTACTTCGAATGGATGCTCCTCGTACACTGAAAGATAAACAACGTATTCTTGGTATGTTAACTTATTATTCCGGATGGATTTCAAGATTCTCAGACAAAATTAGATCGTTTGCTTGCTGTGACACTTTCCCAATGGACGAGGATGCATTACGTTCTTTTAACATCGTTCGACTCGAACTTAGTCAGGCGTGTAAGGCTGGTATTTGTGAGGATCTTCCTTTCATTCTGGAAACCGATGCCTCAGGAGTTGCTATTTCAGGGGTGCTGTCACAGGAGGAGCGACCTGTGGCATTTTTCTCAAGAGTTCTAACAAAGGCAGAGAAGTTGCAGCCGGCTGTTGAATTAGAGGCATTGGCCATCATCGAAGCAACTCGACATTGGCGACATTACTTAGTGGGAAGAAAATTGACGATTGTCTGCGATCAGAGGTCGCTATCATTCATGTTCAAGCCTTCCACGAAGAGCTCGATAAAAAACGATAAAATTGCCCGGTGGAGACTCGAGCTTTCCGAATTGGAGTATGAAATTCGTTATCGTCCCGGCAAGAATAATGTTCCGGCCGACACACTCTCTCGAGTTCAATGTACTGCTGTTTCGTTCACTGGACAAAATCTAAAGGAGTTACACAGACGACTTTGCCATCCGGGCATTACGAGACTCTGGGCTTATATCAGATCAAAAAATATACCTGCCAGCCTCGACGAAGTGAGGGACGTCGTGAAGAAGTGCGAAACTTGTGCTCGCGTCAAGCCGCGATATTTTAAAGGGACCCAAGGTGAAGTTGTGCGTGCTAGTCGACCGTTCGAACGTCTTGCTATTGATTTTAAAGGACCAATGTCGAATTCTACAGGAAACCGATATCTCTTGACTGTAGTTGACGAATTCTCTCGTTTCCCATGGGCTTTTCCGTGTTCGGATATGTCGTCAAAGACGGTAATATACTGCCTACGTCAACTTTTCTGTATCTTTGGAACTCCGGTGGCTATACACTCCGACAGAGGCGCAGCATTTATCTCAACAGAGACACGAGAGTTTCTTCGTGATGCAGGTGTACATGTTACTCATACTGCAACGTATAACCCGAGAGGAAACGGACAGTGTGAACGGATGAATGGCATCATATGGAAGGCTATTGAATTGGCTTTAGTCGATGAAGGTGAATTGAGCGACAAGTGGGAGCAGTATCTTTCAACGGCGTTGAACGCTATTCGCACACTTTTAAGTACAGCGACTGGCCAGTCTCCACACGAACGCTTATTTTCATACGGTCGAAATAGCTGTTACGGTAAATCCCTTCCCAGTTGGTTATGCGAGCCCGGTCCAATCTTGGTGCGTAACTTTCTACAGAAAAGCAAGTTCGATCCTAAAGTGTTGGAAGTCCAACTCGTCGAAGCAAATCGCCATTCCGCATTGATTAAATATCCAAATGGACGCACTACGATGGTCTCGCCTCGCGACCTCGCCCCGATATCACGACCAGCAACGTTTGATATCACGTTTCAGGCTAAGGACACCCAAAGTGAAGGTACCGAGGAAACACTTCCGGTAAATCACACACAACCAGGATTAATCGACGCCGATGATGTTCAGACTACTGGCAGTAGATCATTCACGGTTGACGATAGCATATCGTTTACGGTTCCTACCGATGACGTGGTGTCGATAACGAACGAACATCCTCGTACAACAGAGGCACCAGATGTCGATACCCTTCGGTCAGATTCAGACAGACCTCGAAGAAAGTTAAGGAAACCGAAACGGTTCGACGATTTTATTAAGTGGGAGGATTGTGGTGATTCTTAACTGTTTTCTATCGTTCTGACACATTTAATTATTTACTCGAATTGTTTGTAGATGTTCGAATAAACCTCTTTGGTATATCTCGATTTACAACACTACTTCACATGGTCTACATTTTCGATTTCATCTTCACAAAGATAGTATTTTGCCGGCCAAGTACTCTGTCGACCTCAAACACACATAAAAGTATATTTGACAGAATTAACCGATAAACCGTTAATTCGAGCCCAATATATTCGACATTAATATTTGACACTGTATCTAAATACGACTTTATGCCTCTACATATTTTCAGGTCATCTGCATATAATAGAGACTCAGAACTCATGAAGCCTGGTAAATCATTTGTGTAGATGGATAATAACAGTGGACCAAGCACTGTGCCCTGTGGTATCCCTAAGTGTGTATTATACCAGCCCGAATAAATGTTATTAACATGAACTCGATAAGAACGGCCAAAGATAAAGTTTGCCACCCAGCGAATTAGAATGGGATCAATCGTCAAGGCATGCATTCTGGAAATCAGATAGTCATGACGTACGTGATCGAAAGCTATGGAAAAACCAAAGAATATGGTATCTACGCAAGCTCCTTCATCAACCAAATTGGCCCATGAGTTCTGCGCAACTTGCAGATTTACTCGGTATATGACCGGAATAAAGTGACGCAATAAACATCCAATATAAAGGGATACAAGCTTCATCTGCTAGCATTTTTAAGTATACATGCGGCAATAAATCGGGACAAACAGACCCCGATTATTTTAACTTCTTAAGCTCTCTTCGCACATCCCTGATAGAAAACATGTTAACGACATCAGTGAGTTATTTATATGGGATGATAAAGGATGGTTTATTAGAGGACTTTGATGAGATCAAAAAATAAAAAATACTAAACCCACAATCTTCTTCCATTTCAAATATATAGTTATTACAGGAACGAATAAGAAAATATCCTTTATTTGATTAAAATTTTATATTTCGATAGCTCCTGCTATCATCATCAGGATTATTATTATTATTATTCCAATACATACCAAAGCCAAAAGGCTATTCAGGCAGAGTCCAAAAAAAATAAAACAAAAGCAAATGGTCAGTCAACGTAGCTAATTAGGGTATTCCAGTGGTAGTGTTGAATGGCGGCATTGTTCATGTATCCATTTGTAGCATCGTGATTTAAACGTTCTCAAACTGGGGGCTGCAACGACTTCCTCAGGCAACGAATTCCACATGTTAATTCCTCTTCTTGAGAGTCTATACACTTTTGGTAATCTGCCAAATCTAAATTTATACAAGACTCTGCTATGTCCCCGCAACTGATCTACCCGCCTAGTGATTACATCGGTGGGATAACCTACCACATCATTCGACATATGCCATATACATAGCATTTCCAAGGATATGAACCTCTCACGTACCGACAACATCCCAATACGACTTAGACGTACATAATAGTCAATACCACTTAAGCCAATACAGAGCCTCGATCCGCGCCTAAGAATAGACTCCAGGTCTAATAGTTCTTGCTTAGTGACAGGGAAACAAGCCTGAATGCAGTACTCCAAGTGTGGCCTGACGATGGAGATGAATAACCTCTTGAACATGTGACAGCTTAACCTGAGGAATGCATTTTTAATACAATATAACGCCCTAGTAGCTTTACCTAGAAAGAAGTCGGTGTTCAACTTTGTTTTCAAGGATCTATGAACAATAATCCCTAAATCCTTATGATGAGACACTTCCTTTAAGACCATATCTCCAATAAAGTACCTTAGAGTTTCAATAGGGCGACCTAGTTGCATGAGGACACATTTATCAACATTCAACCGTAGTCCGGTAGAATCGCACCACTTGATCAGGGAGTTTAGATCATTTTGTAACGATACTCGATCAGCAGGACTTCTAATGATCGACCAAATCTTTAGATCGTCTGCAAACGCTAGATGAGAGCATGATAAGCGGAGTAGCAGATCATTAATGAAGATTATAAAGAGCAGTGGGCCAAGGACTGATCCCTGCGGTACGCCAGAATTAATATTTACTGAATAAGAAAACACGCCCCCTACACAAACTCGGAAAGACCTATTCGATAGAAATTCCCTGACCCACTCACAAATATATGAATGAAGTCCATAGTGATACAGTAAAGACACTATGCCGTCGTGTGGTACCCTATCAAAAGCTTTCGAAAAATCAAGGAATACTGTATGAACCTGAAACCCAGCCCCCAGAGCATCAGCCCATTTTTCACGCGCAGTTAGTAGGTTAGTAAGGCATGAACGTCCGATCCTGAAACCATGTTGAGATTCAACCAATATGTGATTACGATCCAAATGATCCCTGATTCTACTAGCAATGATTCTTTCTAAAAGTTTGCAGAATACGCTAGTTAAGCTAATGGGCCGAAAGTCTGCGCAAAAGCTAGCAGGATGCTTTTTGGGAATAGGCACCACAATTGCACACTTCCAACTGTCAGGAATCCAAGATGTGTCTAAGCTGTATCTGAAAAACATAGTTAAATCATTGCTCAGTTCGTTCGCTAGGGATTTGACGAGAAAGGGGGCGATATTGTCTGGTCCCGGAGATGTAAACGAATCGAGCTTCATAACCTCGTTCAACACCTCATCCACTCTGAGTGGACGAACACAACACCGATGAGCAACCGGAACATACTTCCAACTAAAGTCATGCAGTTTGTTAGAGGTCAAAGCCTGTACCAAGAAGCCATCAGCTAAATGTTGGGCGATTAGAGACGGATCGGTCAAAGTTTCAGTTGGCGTTTGGATTGAGCTAATTGTGGCGACAAGTGTTCTGTTGTTTCTTACATAAGACCAAAACCTCCTAGGATTCAAAGATGCATCCCTGGCGATACTATCTTCGTACGAATAGCGTTTCTGAAATTTTAGCCGATTGCATAAGTTCCGAGAGTCGATGTAGGCACGTTTTGAAGCAGAAGAGCGCCTAAATTCGCGCCACAATTTGTTGCGGGATCTTATAGCATCAAGAAGCTCTCTGTCGAACCAAGGAGGATGTCCATGCTTGAACTTGCAGGCACGTAGCGGAGCAAAGATATCAGAAATTCGCATCAATTCATCATGGAGCAGATCAAAGACTACAGGAACCTCCAAACCGAAGTGGATACAAAGACTATGACAGATATTTTTTGGGAAGCTTGCAGCTAATTGATTAGCATCAACACCTACCCAACAACGTTTTTTAAAATTAGAGTTTTGTGAGGCTCTGTTGAACAGCGACAGCCGCATAGAGAGTACACAGTGATCGCTATTGCCAATTGGTGCGTCATAACGAACACCTGAAACGTCACCCAAACACTTAGTAAAGACCAAATCGAGTATAGAAGGCGTCCCTGTCACACAAGTAGGTTCTTTAATATGTTGAACTAGTAGCATCTCGAGTAACAGAAAGTCACTCAGTACTTTCCCAATTCCGTGAATTGGTCGTGAATGACTATTTTTCCAGTCTATTTGGGGGATATTGAAGTCTCCCAGGAGCAAAATCAGAGGATACGAAGATAAACTCAGCAAATGTGATTTAAGAGAGTCTAACCTTAATTCATAGGACGGAGAACGGTAAAGGACGCAGAATCGGGATCGTTGACCATTTCCCAGTGTAAAAGCAAGACCTTCAAAGGAATAACCAATATCGTCGCGAAAAGCCGAGATATTCGATACCAGGAGACTATTTCGCACATAGGCGGCTACCCCACCTCCACGTTTACCACATGAGCGATCCGAACGTATTACAAAATAGTTAGGGATGGCAACACAGTCATCCGAAATGTCAGAATGTAGCCATGTTTCGGTTATACAAAATACATCAAAACGTTTCGAAGTAACTATGAATTTAATTTCCGAGAACTGAGCCAGGAGACTACGAACATTTGAATAACCGACAAAAATGTTCGTATAATGGGAAAATTTGACACGCTCGGTGACACTATCGAAGTCTACTAGTTTTCCTACACACGAACCATCACCACTAAAGAGGTCTGACTCTACAGGAGTAAGGGATGCCACCGGACAGTCGGACGCCACTTGACCACCCGAAAATTCCGTACACATAAGTTACCCTCACCACTTTCCAGCCGTCGATGCAGCTCGTTGAAAGCCTCGTGTCTTCTCAAACGATCTGCAGGAGATAAATCACGGAGTATATGAAAATCAGAGCGCGATAATCTAAATGCATGCTTGAGTAGGAAGTCAACATGATCTTTTGAGTCTAGAACAACTTTTAGAAGTCTAGGTCTATCTGAAAGTTTCTTACCTAGACGAAAAACTCTTCGAACTTTAAGACACTTCGCAACATCCACATCGCACTGGAGAAAAATCTTAGAAAACACTGCGCGAAGATGCATAATATCGTCATCCAGTCTACTTTGGGGATTGTTACTGAGAGATTCTTCAACACCGCTCACGATAACGTTTAACTCTCTTCTGGAGTTAAATTGTCTAGAGCTAAATTGTTTAGGGCTAGCAGACGGAACTAATGAAGAATTAGTCTCAGGGGTAATTGATGGCCGACGATGATTTGGAGGAATCACTGCATGTTGTTTATTATTTGGAAGGCTAACTATTTGTCGTAGATTATCTATAGGCCTAACTATAATCTGACTAGCCTTTGCAAGATCCTTAACGCTCTCAATAAACGGGGCTACTAGAGGAGCAACACATAAACTGCAGCGGTGATGCAGTTGCTGCGGGTAAGCACAAGGACGCTCAGTACAATCGCTACCTAGAGGACAGTTTTGAGAACAATCACTGCCCGAGGAAGTGTTAACAGGAGTTGACAAATCAACATTTGCATGCTTGAGGGCGGAACATTTGTTATCTACATCAAGACCGACGCTGCTCGAGTCCAATATATGGGGATGAACAATAGAATCCAAAACAGGAAGTTGTTTGAAGGAGTAATCCATCACATTAGTCTCATGCAATGCATCCCTAACGAAGCATTGAGTTGAATTGTTATTGAAGGGTATGATTGATCGATCGCTCAGTTCTAACTTCGACTGCTGCGTGAGAGAATGATTGAGTACATGAATAGCATTATTGGTTCCTATCTCAGATAATTTTGGAGTGGCCGAAACATCATCAATCCCTGACGACAAGCTGCTTGACTTTCTGAACGCTTCTGAACTCCGTTCTGGTTCGTTAATACTAAGATCTTCCCCATCGTTGTGACTGTTTGAATCTGCTTTCCTCTTTAAAGCATTTATTGATACTTGCTCGTCACAATGGCCCTTGAACAACAAGGAGAGCAATTCGGAGGCACAGAACCCACAAACAAAATCCCTAGAGAGTAGCGATTTCGTCAGACAGGATGGAACGTTGACAGCTGTCCATATGTCGCATCCAGATCTGCTGCAAGAGACCTCGTGTTGCTGATACCCAGAGGAGGGGCTTGCTAATTTTGGTACAGTCTGATTGCGAGTACCGTTAATCTGCTGACTTGCTAAGCATTTTTTCGTTTCTGTCTTCTTTGTTCTTGCCATCGATAGTTGTGTCAACTCGCTTCGCTCGTTGTAATCGAATAATTATGTTTAAGCTTGTGTGTTCGTTGGGCTTGCTTGTAAGTAGTTGTGTATTGTAAGTAGTAGTGTATGTTATTTTATTGTATGTTATTTTATTGTATTTACTTTAGATTGTATGTATATATATTTATATGTATATGCAGTGTTGATGAGGAACCATCCATCCCAGTGTCTATCAAAGAAGCTAATTATATTACTTGTAATAAAATAAACTAGGAAGTAGAGCGTTTTTTTATTTGCGAAACGTTTCGATCGTTTTTGGTCTTTTTAAGTCACTAGTGTTAAATGTCAGATTTTTACAGTGGGTATAACAAATAATCTGTAATTCCGATCTGAAAAGAATTCCAGGATCTTACAAAAAAATTATCACAGCTTTTTATCTGGAAGAATTCTAGCATTTTTCGAATTTTTTTGTTGTCACTTCACAGTGTCGTTGCTTCGATTGCTGTGTTGAGTTCTTTGATGGAATGAGATATTTGCATTACTCTGAAGATTTGCGCCACTATCACTTATTTTCAATGGATGGAACGAATGGTCGGCCTTGTTCAGACTTTTGTACGTCATCAATTGTCCCATCCATCATTTTCCCGCTTTTTACGATCTAACGTTTCATTATTAGGTCTATCTATAACGACATTTTTCAATGTGTGTGATGGGTTTTCGACAAGTGACCAATTGTCCCGTCTACTTTCATATTGCCGCTACGTATGTCCTTACGACATTGTTAGCTCGAATGTTGTATTGTGTCAAAGTTTGTCCTAAGTATTGGACTTTACAATATAGACACTCGTTCATATAAATCACGTATCTCGATTTACAGTTGTATTCACCGTCTATTGTGTATGAGAGACCTGTCATTTGAGAGGCAAACCAGAGTGATTCGATCACGTCGATGCAATTTGCGCATATTCGGTCTTCACAACGGTGTGATTCATTTCCTTCCGTTAATCAGTTACATGTATTGTAGCATCCCGTTGAGATTTCCAGAGTTCCGGTATCTTATCAGAAGTTTTTATGTTCTGTCTTATTGTCTTGGAAATCTCTGAAAATGATAAATCTAATAAACGTTAGCGATTCCAGTAAGGGATGGAAGGTCACAATGAGATTAATATTATTCTCATTGCTGTTTGAATTAGTGCATATCATTGTCAGTTGGCCTTTTCTGTTTGGCTCACGAATATATGAAAACTGTGTGAGAACCTTGCGGTGTGTATAACCACGTCTATTGAACGGAATATACAGCAACGTTAGTTGTTCTTCGAAAGTTTCAGGGGTTGAACAAATTTTCAAAGCTCAGTGTACCTCATTGTGTATAATTGCTCGTTTTGTACGGGATGGGTGTCCACTTCCAAGTGAATATACGATTTCCTGCCGTCGAGTTTGTGAAAAAGCGTTGTTTCCCAGTGTCCGGCAGTACTTTTATAAATTAAGCAACCGAGGAAAGGTGTACGTTGGCCGTCAGCGTAGTCAAAAGTAAATCTGAGTTCGTAATGTAAATTACGTACAAACTCCTCAAGGAACTTTTTACTATTGTATGGCCAGACAAGTAGGATGTCATCAACATAACGCATCCATGTAATCAGGCAATTTAAACATTTCGAGAGAAACTCGTGTTCGATGTAAGCCATATGGAGACCGGCGTAGGTTGGCTCAACTGGTGTTCCCATTGCGGTTCCTCGTATCTGTTTGTAAAGTTGTCCTTCAAACGTGAATATATTCGATGTGAGTAAACACGTATACCGTTGTTGAAGTTTGTCGTCACACATAGGATGACTTGTCGTACGTAGAGACCCTTAATATTGCAAGAATAATTCGGTTCTATTTTTGGTTTGATATAAGATATATAGAATGCTGCCTGGTGTTTATTCTTCCTTGTGAGGAAGACAGTTTTTTTATGAGTACACCGTTGGATATCCCTGGGACGGTGTAACATCGAATTATATATACATATATTTATATATAATTTTGATGATTATAAGCACCACAGCCTGGTGTCAACCGTTCTTGACGCTACATATAAATTTTTATTTATACATATTTATATGTTTACCCCAGGCACCACAACCTTGGGTCAACCGTTCTTGACGCTGCATCTATATTTATATATAGTTATTCATTATTTAATTACTCGCTCGGATCCTTCAATAGAATACCGTGTATATATTGTGTTTTTCGAAAATAAGCTAAGAGCAGAAAAAAATTAATTTTTTCGAATTTGCCTTTTTAAATTGTGTGGTATTTTTCTTAAAGTTTTTTTCGAGAAAAACGTAAAGCCAAATCTCATACAATTTTGAGAAGTAAGTTCGAAACGTTAATTATATATAAATTAAAGTAATTTAAAGCATAAATAGAAGTTTCGTGTATTTAAGTAGTTAATAATATTTAATAATTTTTAACTTTTACACCTTTTCTTCTTTGAAAAGTCCAGTAAATATCTATAGAAGAGTCTTGTTGTTTGTAATTAAAAGGGGAAATTGAAATATAATGAAAATTTACTTTTTTACATAAAATTTAAATAAATAATATATATATGTTCAATCCTTCTTTATAATATCTTGTATTTAATGGATCCCAGAAGATCAATCTTATATACTCACTAATATAAAACATTACTGCATGAATGTTTCATAATTACACATTATACTAGGGATATTCTATTACATTATTACTGTGTAAAAATAAATGTCTAGCATAAGGTATAAAAGTTTTGTTTTAATAAATTCATTTTTTAAAACGTTGATTTTGGTTCTTGTAATACATTTTAAATCAATGTTGTTACCTGTATTATGCGCATTACGTAATCAATTTAATGAATTACTTTTTGTATCTTAAAAATCTATGAAATAAAAATTACATTTTTAAATTATTATAATTTGAAATTTAGAAATATTGTTAGCAATGCTAAATTGTGATAATCATTACTTATTTTTGATATTTAATTATAATTTTAATCGTTATCTTTTCAGAGATTTGTCGAGTAATATTCTTTCACTAGTCAATATTTCACAAATTACACTTCTCGAATTGTAAGTAACCTTTCTTTAAATTAAATTTAATTTATATTTCTTTACAAAACTTGACTATACTCTACTTAGTAACACACATATTCAACGCAGAATGTGTCATCCGCATATAATGTTAACACATTTTATGTCATCCACATATTTAACGCATATTGAATGATTTAAAGATACGTCGTAGTACAAAAAGGTTGAATAATAGAGTATAGATTAAGCTTTCTTGAGGTACACCAATATATTAGAAGCATTCCTTAGATAACGTATTTTTGTATATAATCATTCGACTTCTACAGGAAAGGTACGATTGAACGATTTCAGTTGTTATGCAGAGAAACCTAATGACTGCAGGTTACTTAACAATTGATTATGACGAATGCTATGATCAAATCAACTTGTAGTTTTTGTAGGTACTGATTGCAAATTGAATTATCCTTGACGTAAACCAAAAGATGGCTTTATTTGACAATCTAGAACAAACAAAACGTTTATAGTTATAATGTCATATCATCTTCATCCACTATGTAATCGTTGAAACGGCTTGGTATTTTACGTAAGCGTTGGCTACGCCAGACTCGTGGACGTTGTTGATTTCTGACCGGTTCGCTGACCATTGTTTGTTGATAGTCATCAGAATGTTTTGGTTCACTCACTGTCTTGTCCGCTTCCCCTTTCGTCTGGTTTTGATCAATCTGTGGCTCGTTTTGGGTGTTGTCTCCTGATGCATTGTAATTGGTCGCTTTGGTTGGTTCCGTAGTCCGTGTGTTTGTTGTCTCTGAGGTTGATTCGTTAGATATATCTGGAAACGGTGTGTAATCATCAGCGTAAGGAGCCAGATGCTTCGACGATACGGTTGTTTCTCGTCCATCGTCGAATCTGATAGAAGCTCTGGATGGATCACATCTCAGAAGTTCCACGACCTGTACTTGAGGATCATATTTGCTAGAGCGAACATGCTGTTTTAATAGAACTTTGCCAGGCGTTAGTAACCAAGTTGGTAACGCCTTCCCTGTGCAAGATCTGCGCTCAAAACGAAAGAACCTATCATGAGGAGTACAATTCGTCGAAGTGCAAAGCAATGATCTTACTGAATGTAGTGCAGCTAGTAGAGATAATTCCCACATCGTGATTGGTCTATTATGAGAGGCTAAATCGAGCTCAATAGCCTTCCAGATTATACCGTTGTACTTTTCGACCTGACCATTACATGTCGGATTGTATGGACAGCTTAGACTTGATGATATTCCTAATCGATTTAAATAATCGCTGAACTCTCTCGCAACAAATGCTGGACCACGATCGGAGTGAATCATTGCGGGCATTCCAAACATGAAGAATAATTTATCAAGACATGCGATGACTGTTGATATCGTCATGTTAGAACATGGAAAGACGAATGGAAACCTCGAGAACTCGTCGATTACGACCAAGATATAACGGTAGCGTGTTGATGATGGAATCGGTCCTTTGAAATCTAGTGATAAGCGCTTGAATGGTTGGCATGCTTTTACTAAGGCGTGATCGTTTGGCTTGAAGAAGCTTGGTTTAAGCCGAGAGCAAACGCCACAATTTTTGACGATGTTTTTGATGTCCTCGACAGAACATGAAATATTCCGACTACGGATAAAGTGGTACAACCTCGTCACTCCCGGATGGCATAATGATTGGTGCAGAAACTTAGTATGGGTCAACACATTGTTGCTGGTCAATCCACAATATTGTCGGGACAATGCATCAGCGACTGTATTGTCTTTCCCCGGCCGATAGAAAATTTCATATTGATACGGGGCCAACTCAATGCGCCATCTTACAAGTTTCTCATTCTTTATAGTGCTTTTGTGTCGGTCGTTGAATATGAACGAAACACTCGCTTGGTCTGTAATCAGTTGAAATTTTCGACCAAGCAAATAATGTCGCCAATATTTGAGGCATTCAACGATTGCAAGGGCCTCTTTTTCAACTGATGAATATGTCTTGGTAGCCCCCTGTAATGTTTTCGAAAAGAAAGCAAGCGGCTGCCCATCTTGAGAGAGTACTCCTGCAATGGCATTCTTTGATGCATCCGTCTCGACAATGATCATTTTCGACTCGTCGAATACTTTTAGGACAGCTTCCGCGATCTCTTGTTTGATTGAGTTGAATGCATTTGCTGCATTTGTAGCCAGGGGAATTCGTGCATGTCTAGAAGAGGGTGGATCTTCTCTAAAAAGTTTGATATCAACCTGGAATAATGGGCACACATGCCGAGAATCCTTTTAAGGTCTGTAACATTCCGAGGCTGTTCCATGGTTGTAATAGCTTTTGTCCTATCAGGGTCGGGTCGTATGTTATTGTGTGTTACCAGGTAGCCGAGAAAACAAATCGACGTGAGATCGTACTTACATTTACTTTCGTTCTAGGTTAGTCCATACTTAACAGTAGTACCTTTGAATAGACTTAGGTTTACATTGTGATCGCCTTTATCTGTACCGCATACGACAATATCATCCAAATATACAAATGTACCCTTCAGCGATTCGGCTTCTATCATATTAACTATGATTATCTGAAAGACGGCCGGGGCATTTGTCAATCCAAATGGAACCCGGTTAAATTCGTAAAGCTTGCCCATTGCTTCAAAGGCGGTGTAACACTTCTCTGACTCTCGCATTGGCGCTTGGTGATACGCGGACGTCAAATCAATCCGGCTGAAGAACGTATACGTAGCGATACGTTCAATAGTACTATCAATCCTGGGAAGTGGATATCATCTAGTTCGGTGAACTTATTAATTGTCATTGAATAATCCACCACAAGTCTTTGCTTCCCTGATGGATTTGAAACTACCACTACTTGCGCTCGCCAGGGTGACTGACTGTGACGAATAATTCCTTCGCGCAATAATCTCTGAACTTCACGATCGATGAAATCGGAATGCAAGCGACTGTACTTCCTTGATTTGACAGCAATGGGGCGACAACCTGGTGAGAGCATGTTAAATAAACTCGGCTCTTCTAATCTCATGGAATCTAATGCGGCTAGGGTAAACGTTCGAGTATGAGAACTGAGGGATAGTGTCACATTTTGAATCGGGATAGAAAGGAATGTCCCAAAATGACATCACAACACAAGCATGGAAGGCATAAAAACTTAACGTCATGATACGTTCGTCCTTGAATCATCGCGTTTGCAAGGCAATATTTCTTAACAGTAGACGATTTGTCTGTGGTGGCCATCGTTATGACATTGTGACATGAATGTGTAGTCAATCTCAACCTCTTTGCAACTGTAGCATTTATAAAATTCGTCGAACTCCCGGTGTCAATCAACGCTCTCATACTATGATCATTTACCTTAATGCTTACGATCGAACGTCTTAGGTCGTTATTTATACAAGCGAGCATGGCGCCAACAGCCTCAAACTCCGAATCTTCAGTCTTTGCGTTAACACGAGGACGTTTGGATGACTTACACACATAAGCAAAATGGCCACGTTTGCCACATTGTCGACAATCTGCATTTCTTGCTGGACATTTGCTGCGATGATGGTACTGCCTTCCACAGAAATAGCACTGTTTGGACATACTGACATCCGTTATCTTGTTATAAACAGCACTGCATGTTGCGTCCTCTTGAGCTTGAATCGACGCTACGGACATATCAGGTGGACAGTTGTTCGCGGATGCTTGCAATTGTGCATTTTCAAGTGTGCGTGCTCGATCAAACGCTTCGATAGCACTAAGATCCTTGCTTTCCAAAAGGCGTTGCCGTATATGCGTTGAGCGTAACCCACTAACAAATGCGTCGCGAATCACTAAGTCACGATGCTCGATCGAAGAAACTGCTTGAAATTCAAAATCTCGACTGACCGTTTGTAAGTTGATGATGAATTGATCGATCGATTGCTCGTCGGTTTGTCTATGTGTGAGCAGCTTGTATCGTGTGGATATTTGACTTTTCTTCTTAATAAACAGAGCCTCCAGCATTGAGATGGCATCATCGTAAGTTGTTGCAGATTCGATATGTCGATAGACCGTAGTTGACACGTGATTGACAAGAATGTCCAAACGTGAATCAGCAGGTAAGTCCACGATGCTGTCCATGAACTTTGTAAATTGTATTTTCCAATGGGCCCATAGAGTGGCTGCGTCAAGAGTATCTGGTTCGAGAGCCAACTGTTCTGGTTTGAGGAACTTCTCCATAGTCACCAATTGTCAAATAAATTGACGTAAACCAAAAGATGGCTTTATTTGACAATCTAGAACAAACAAAACGTTTATAGTTATAATGTCATATCAATCCTCATAAGTGCATTGCATTGTCTTGAGGACTAAAAGCGTGTTGCTTGATATCTATGCGATTTAGATATATTGAATATATTCGATTAGGAAAATTATTTTTAAGTAATTTTGCAAAAGCTGGTAACAATTACATTGGACGGAAACATTGTGATGTTACAGGATTTGTCTGTTTAGGATTAAAACAATGTTTGTGCATTTTAAGCAATCAGACACGATTCTAGTCTGAAAGATCTGTGTAAAAAATGCTACTGAGAAATGTTGCGATAAAATATTGGCAAGATATTTTACAATCTACATTTGCACACCCGGACCATTGACTTTGTTGGTTGCTATCTATATCCTTGGGCACTTTTTCGGAAGATACAAGACAGTCGTTGGTGGATTCGGAATTTTTAGTTAGAGAAATTTTATTTTATGGAGTCCATCATAGAGATTTTTATTGTCCGAAACTAAAGGGTTGATTTGAGAAACATGACCACAGATAATCACGGCGATTCTGAAATATACGAAGAGATTAAACTGTACACCTTAAGTATTCTATATGGTATTTAACATATAAGCTAATTTCAGTTATTACCACATTTAAATTATCTCTAATGTAAGCACAAACCCTGCCTTCTCTCCGGAAATATCTGTGAGCCGATAAAGGCTTTAGAAATTCGGGAATACTACATTCTTGTGAGGTCACGTTGTTAAACCACGTTTCTGTTACTAATAGAACATCGAGAGAATACACGCTGCACATTACATATTTATGATATAACTTCATAGAAAGGCTCGGTGCATTTGTCAGAAAAATAGTTGGATAAAAGTATGTATGATTATTTAACTGTGTAACGATGCGTATGTACGCTTTATTCGTCATAAGTTTACTAGGTGAATTATTATCCGACGAAATTTACATCTAACCTTGACCACCCGAAAATCCTAAATTCCTAAGTTATCTTCACCCATGCTCGCTCTTTTAATTAATTCTCGCCTAGCTTTCCGTAATTTCTTACTATCCTCATAATATCTTTAGGAAATATTGCAATTTTTGTCCTTTTTAGATTTCCGCGTCGAAGAAGAGTTTATTCAGAATGCAGTTTATTGTTGAATATTACCTTTATGAGCCAAGGTTTATCATTTTGTGATATTTATGTATCCCCACGTTTCATTCCTTTTACCACGTTAATTACAATGTTTCACAAAATGAGATTATGAGTTTCCTAGCAGATTTAGCATCATTATTTATACTTTCTTCGATGTTGTTTGATATAGATTATTTTAATCCCTTTATCATGGCTCAACGTGCCATTAAAATAATGTTAGTGCATTTTAAGAAATCGGATACGATTCCAGTATGAAAGATCTGTGTAAAAGTGTGCTGTTTAAGAAAATCTACACCAATTACTTGCACTTTAATTAATAGAATCATATATAGGCAACAGTTTGATGTTGCCGGATTTGAGTCTTAGGGGGAAACTTTCGGTTTACAGCGCAATCTTCGTTCCTATCTTAACCTATGGTCATAAGCTTTTAGCTATGACCGAAAGGATACGATCTAGGATCCACGCCACCGAAATGAGGTTCTTTCACGGTACCTGGTATTAGGTTTGGAGATAAGGCTAGGAATTCGGTCATCCAGGATAGACTCTGAGTAAATTAGCTGCTTCTCAACATCGAAGAAAGTCAGGTGAGGTGGCTAAGACAGTCTGAAAAGAGACCTCGAGGTAGACATCGATACCGGTAAAGAGATCAAATTACGAAACTGGCTGAAGAACACCTTGGGTTTTATGAAAGAAAACTCTGGTCTATCGCCCATGATCGCGATGCCTGGTATGGTTTGTTCGTACACTGCCTCCACAACCAACACCCGGACCAGTGGTTGACAAGAAAAAATATATAGGCAACAGTGATGAATGTGCTAATTGGTGCATATTGTAATTTGATTATTTGTATGGCGATTTACTCTTGTCGCGAAACGAAGATATCGCGACAAGAATAAATCGACAAGACTATACAAATATAGTTCCAAAACGTT
>WNNJ02002704.1:0-15554 GCA_012934845.2 Pomphorhynchus laevis
TTTTGTGCGATAGAACTGCCTCCTGAGATCCTTTCTTCAATCGGATTCATATTATACAATACTAATTATTGTTGGATGAAATCTTTGTCAATATATAATATATATACTTTATATATAAAGTATATATACTTTATTTATACTTTATTTATAAAGTATATACTTTGTATATATACTTATTTCTTATTCTTCGCCTTTTCCTGGCAGGCCAGTGTCGGCGGCTTTGATAAGTCTTCTCCATACTTCTCGGTTTTGTGCTAGAGCTGGCGCTAGGTCACATGTATTCAGATCTTCATGGATTGTATCCATTCATCATTTCTTAGGGCGGCCGCGTGGTCGTACGCCTTGAACGATTGGATCGGCTCGGCATACTGCTGTTTTGTCAGCCCTGTGAATGTGTCCGAACCATCGTAGTCGATGTTCCCTCGCCTTGAGGTTTATTTGCGTTACACCGAAAAAATGGCGGATGTTGGTATTCGGAATCCTATCTAGGCGTGTTACTCCATAGGACCAGCGCAGCATATTCATCTCCATGGTGTGCAATTTTCTTTTGGCGTCTGAATTTGATGGCCAGCATTCTGTGGCGTACAATGCAACCGGTCTCACAACTGTTTTGTAGATTTTATCTTTAAGCTTTAGTGGCATTCGTCGGTCACATAATATTCCTGAAAGGCTTCGCCATTTTAGCCAAGCTGCGTTAAGGCGCCCCTTTACATCTTTATTTATAGTACCATCCGATGAGAGGTAGGACCCCAGGTATTTAAAGGTAGTACACTTTTCGAGTGGCTATCCGTTGATCTCGATGGAGCCAGGTGTTTTATATCCTAACTCAACATATGCAGTTTTACCAATGTTCAGCCGCAGCCCGTAATAGCGAAAGCCCACAATGCGAAACAGATAAAATAAAAAATAAAAAACGTTAATCGTTTAGTAGCAACGATTTTAGCTGCTTTTTGAAAAATCGGAGTGAGGATGATGATCGCAGTTGATTAGGTAAGGAATTCCAAAGAAGAGGAGCAGCGATATGTAGGGATCGACGGCCGAAGTTGGTTGAGTGAATAGGTACGTGTAGCAGAAGAGAATCACAGGAACGTAGGTGAGTAGAAAGATATCGAGATTCACTTAGAGTTGGCAGATAAAGATAAGAAGGAGAATTACAATGGAGAAGGCGATAAGTCAGGCAAAGCAGACGAAAACGAACTCGATGTTCAATACTTAGCCATCCAAGTTTTGATAAATATGAAGATATATGATCGAATTTACGAAGTCGAAAAAGGATGCGCACCGCAGTGTTAATGAGGCGTTGAAGAGGTTTAAGGGATGACTTTGAAGAGAAGACGAGAAGGCTAAGACAGTAATCAATACGTGGGAAAAGAAGGGAGGAGATAAGAGATATACAAAAACTAAAATCTAGAGAATTTCTGACGAGACGAATATCACGGAGAATAAGATTTGAAGACCTAGTTTTATCGCGAATGAAGGGATCGAGATGCAGGTTATTGTCGAAGTGAATACCTAGAAATACTAGTTTATCTACAGCAGGAATAATTGTGGTCTGAAGATACAGAGATGGAGGAATAACAGAAACAGTGGAGGGAAAAATCCATAACACTTTAGATTTGGTAGGATTTAGGGACATGCGCAAAGAAATTAGATGTTCTGATAGAGCACGAAGACAATTAGATGCGGATACGAAAAGTTGGCTTAGGGAATGAGGAGACGAATGAGAATAAAGAAGTATATCATCAGCGTACTGCATTACCCCGAAACAGAATTTACTAGTTATACAAGATAAATTTCCAAGAAGAAACGTAAATAGAATAGGGCCGAGTACAGAACCTTGAGGTACACCACAAGAGAGAGAAGATAGAGGAGAACACATTGAATTAGAATGGACGGAAAATGATCGATCGGAGAGATACGAAGAGAACCAAGCCAAGGTGGACGAAGAGAAACCATAGTGATAGCGAAGACGAAAAAGAAGGATTTCGTGATCGACAATGTCGAATGTAGATGAAAGATCGATTGATATTACCACACTACACAGTCTTTTGTCACGAGCGGAGAGCAGATCAGAAAATACTTTATGACATGCTAGTTCGGTGGAATGATTGGAGCGGAAAGCAGATTGAAAAGAAGGGTAGAGCTGCGATGAAGAGAGATACTTGTTTATCTGATCTAAGACAAGGTGTTCAAGAATTTTAGATAAGGTTGGTAGAATTGATATTGGGCGATAAGATGAAGGAAGAGAGGGGTCAAGAGAGGGCTTTTTAAGTAGGGGACGAACAAGGACGTTTTCCAAAGAACAGGAAATATTCCATTCACTATTGACGAGTTAAAGAGGCTGGTAAGGAAAAGTGTGAAGTCTGTTGACAACAATTTGAGAATTCGAGTAGGGATGGGATCGGCAGGAGAGGACTTACAAGTTAACGAAATAAGAAGGCAAGATACCTCATCTTCAGATACCGCAAGTAGATAAAAGAGCTCAGGGATACGAACAGACGAGATAAATAAATTTGTGGAAGGACGATGATCGAATCGATTAGAGAAACAGTTTTTGAAATTAGGTAATCGGAGAATTGAGAAGGATCAAGAGTGGAGGTGACAGAGGAACAAGAAAGTAGAGAATTAAGAGTTTTCCATTAGTTCGAGAGTCATTAGCGGAAGCCAGTTTGCTTCGCCAAAAACTATGTGCCTTAGAACGCAGAAGTTGCCTATGCGAACGACGAAGAGCAAAGAATTGGTTACGATAAAAGGATGAATCGAGTTCTGAAGATAGTCTGAGATAACGATGATAAGTTCTAAAAGAACGACGCAGGAGGCGTTTTGAAGTCACACACTCAGAGTCGAACTATGTTGCAAGATTTTGCCGTGATTGAATAAAAGTTTGAAGAGGAAGAATTTCACCGAGGATAGAGCAAAATACATTGTCAAAGAGGGTAGATAAGTAATTAGGGGATTGGTAAATAGAAGAAGGATACATTAACGGAGAGCGGTTAATATGAGAGCGAAGAAGGGAAAAGTCAATGAATTTCCAAAAATGACACGAGATAATTTTCGCAGGAACATTGATTTTTAACAAAGGGAGAGAACATGTAACAAGGAAGTGGTCGGATAGAGCAGGATCAGATATGCACAATGAAGAAGACAAGGCAAGACGCGTAGGTAGGGCAACAATATCGAGGGTACCGCCAAGAATATGGGTAGCAGAAGAATAATGAGGAGACATGATTTGAAAATCATGATCGTTAAATGTAGAAATCGTCTTTAGGGTATTGGAATCACGAGGACGGTCTAAGCGAACATTTATATCACCTAGTACAACGCAAGGTAAACCGGAGAGGAAGATGAAAGAAAGTAAGTTTGACAGTTCACAGAAAAAAGAGTCAGACGGATGACATGATCCAGGTCGATAGAATAAATAGATATTGAGAAACAACGAGCCGGCTTTTACACGGAACCCAAGTAGATTGAAAGTGAGAGGAACAAATGACAACGGTAATGATTGCAATGGAGACCAATGGTGAGAGAAAGCTATAAGACCACCGTGGTTAATTCATCGATTTGAACTAATAGGTCGTTGACGAGCCTTATCGATCACATAGAAATTTAAAGAGCGGAGGCGTTTAAGAGAGTAATCATTCTGATCAACGTGCCAAGATTCGGTTAAACACAAAACATCCAAAGATTTATGAAGGAAAAGATCATATACTGAATCAACCTTGTTACTAAGAGAGCGGATATTTAAAACGGCTACTTTCCAGGAAGATTTGGGGAGCAGTGGAGTAGAATCAATTAGAGGATACCCCGGATGATTTACTTGAAGTTTTGCTGGAGGATTTACCTTTAAATCATTTTCAATCGTTGGTCATATATTGGCTGGGTTAGAAAGATTGTTGTTGCCTGTAGACGAAACTTCGCCGAGTACTGGTAAGCTCACATTTACTGCGTGGGCTTCCCTACTTGATGAAACCACTATCTTATGTCCTCTAATAAAATATCGCTTTCTTGAGTCTGACATTTTTCGTTCGGATAATTCTTTCCGTAGTCTCTTAATTTCCTCTTGTTCAAGTTTCGACAAATCAGGGCACAAGTACACCGTATGAAAGAGAGATGAATTCTTAAGCTTAAACGAAGATTTTAAAGATGATTCCACATGGCTGACGCTAGTTTTTACCTTAACCCACGGAGGGGAGTTTGTATGAAGTGCAGTGAGTCGATGAAAGTCTAATTTTTGTCCGACCGAAGGACAACCGATTTCCTCAAAGAGATTTAATATAACTTGTTGCTCGTTTTCAGAAACGGGTAAATTACGAACTATCAGATGTGAGGCCCTAGCGCTTTCCCTATCAAGAGAGTTTGCTAATTTAGAAGAAGATTTATCTACCTCTGGTGTGCGTTGAAAAGAACAAACAGCATGATATACCTACTTATTGATGCAACGGTTGAGGGAGGAGTTGACATACTCATTTACTATTCTATGTATAAGCTCTTTGTTTGTCCAGCAACTATTTGAATCATTTGATATTAACTGGCTTTTAAGTTTAGTTATTTCGATTCGGGTTTCGTTGATTGCTTTGGCTGCACAAAATCCACAGAGGTAATCTTGAGCCAGTAAATTTTTAGAAAGCCTTCTCGGAAAGATTACCGTTGAATACACGTTGCAATTATCCGTAGTACACTTCATTTCGATGGAGATAGTCTCCACGGCGTTTACTGTCATTCCCAGTTCATCGTTGTTCTATGCATGTATATAAATTCTCAACATCAAAAGTAGCTAATCTCATATTTGTTGGAAAAGTGGGACATCCGAGTAAAATTTCCTTATGAAATCGCCCGTACTTTCTATATACAAAAGCACGTGGATAAGAAGAGACTTTATTTCTTCATGTAGATAACGAGACAGTTTCTCTGAAACGCACCCAGTATTGCTTACTATAGGTCTCCCACTAACGGGTAAAACATTTTGATGAACCTTTGGTAGAAGGTAAAATCTTCCTTTAGATGGACTTTCGATCTTTAGTTTGTTAATCATGTCGGCATTCTTAATTATATTTGAAAACTTATCATTAAAATTCTTGATTATCCTTTAGGCGTCGTTATTATTAATTTCTGAATATGTAGGAGTAGACAGCTGTCTCATTGCTTCCTTAATATACGCTTCATGATCCCATACAATAAAATGATTGCTTTTATCGGCTTTTTTGAATTGAACATCCATCATTTTCCTCATTTCTTCAATGGCTTCTATATGATTCTTCTTCATATTTTGTGAAAAGTTTTTATACGATAAAAGCAATCAAACAATACAAAAAAGCGTTAATACCATCTTGATATTTTACGAAAAAACCTAATTGCCCGCGGATAAAATACAAAGCAGATCTACAAAATTTTTGAGATAGTTCGATATCAAAAACGTAATAATGTACTAAAACAGAAAATAAAGGAAGAATCAACAAATATGCCGCTATGCTTTGAGTATCACCCTGCTCTTCACAAATTACCCTCAGATATATAAAATTCAATAAACAAGTTACCGCCCGAACTAAAGTCAGAAATACCATTCCCAAAGATATACTATCGATATACAAAATGCTTAAAAAGCATGTTAGCGAGAAGCAAAATACTTAATAATATGAATTTGAGTAAAACAAAAGAAGGTAAGTCTGAAAAATGCGGTAAGCGCAGTTGTATTTGTTGCAATGAAATGACGACAACGAAATCAATTACTAGCTCAACAACGACTCTTGACTACAAAATCAAGGGATCATTTGATTGCAATACAGAAAATATTATATATGTCGCAAAGTGCAAAGGTGTTCAAAACAGTACGTAGGAGAGACATCTAGGTCTTTACGTCTAAGATTGAACAACAGAAGAAGTGACAAAAATTGTAATAGATATACTAGGGATGGTGTCTTAAGTCATGAAAGGTTTTGCCATGGAGAAATTGGCAATTGATTCGAATATACAATTTTAGAGGATAGATTTCCTGATGAAAATATGCGGAAAAATAAAGAGATGATGTGGATAGGTCAACTTATGTTTGATAATCCAAATGGAATAAACCTTGATCATATCTATGATTTGAAATTAAATCCGAAATACATAAAAAAGAAAAAATTCCATGAAAATAATATACAAAATGACGTAGTACCATGATATGGTATTTCAAATTTATATTCTTCGGTGCTATTTTCTTACTTTGAATGCGTATAAACATGAAATCTGAGTGTATTGTTGAATTTAATCATACTTTAAATAACTTGAAAAAGAGCGGTTGGGCTCGAAACGTTGTAATTTTAAAGAAAAAATATACATTTCCAAACTCTGCTTCAATTAATACTTATTTTATATAAAAGAGTCTTTGATGGACACAGAGCGCCAGTCTCAAAAATATTCTAATCAATATATATATATTTGTTGTAATAATCATCCTTGTGATGAACCCTTCTAAACTGTGGTGGAGGATCTCTGAACACTCTTAAAATCTGGACCCTACTGATGAAGCTCAATAAGCAGAAACCGGTCTAGGGATTTGATTGATGATGGACTGTGATGGTTTCCAATATCCAATTTTGTCCGTTTTCCCCGTTTACTAATAGTACAAGCAGTTGCGAAAATTAATGATTTATTTAGTCGATGTGCAACGCGATAATAGATAAGAATAAAAATGATATCGATCAAGTTAAGCTCGTAAACGAATTGGGAATGCAATTATTTGATAAGTATGTCTCCGTTGCTCCATTGAAACCTAGCAGTAACATTTCAAAAGAGATCTTTGATGCTCTGTGCCTATTAAAGAGAAGGCAAGACATTGTTGTAAAGAAGGCGGATAAGGGACCACAAGCTGTGGTATGGTGTAAGGACGAATACGTAAAAGAAGCACAACGCCAGCTAGTGGAACCAACGTACACAAACATATCCAGAGAGCAACTTAATATATGTCAAGCCGAGGTTGTTGAGCATCTTGCGATTAGCACCTCCAAACAAGAGATTGATGCTCAGGAATTTGATAATTTAATACAGAAAAATCCTATGTTTGGTACATTCTACATGCTTCCAAAAGTGCACAAGCTTTCACGACCATATATTGGCAGACCGATAATCAGCTGTTTAGGCACACCAACTGAGCATCTATCGCGTTACATAGATAATCAGTTGAAACCACTTTTGGCACACGTTCCATGCCACATAGGATCAACAAATGAGTTCATACGCCGCTTTGAAGAGGAAAGGCTTAAATGGCCAATGAATAGTATTTTGATTACAGCAGACATCCAAAGTCTGTATACAAGTATACCTACAGAAAGTGCTTTGGAGGCAATAATCAATATAATGGCCAAGACAGATTGGTCGTATAAGAAAAAGAACTTTATACTGAAATCGGCAGCAGTAATTTTAAAAAACAATGTTTGTGAGTTTAATGGACAGTTTTATCTTCAAATGCAAGGTACGGCCATGGGTACTCCGTTTGCGCCGACATTAGCCATAATATACATGTCAGAGATAGAGAAAGAATGGTTATCATATGGAAACATAAAACCGATGTCATATTGTAGATTTATCGATGATATATTTTTCGTATGACCCGACACAAATGACAATTTAGAGTCATTTAAGCGTTACATGAACAATACTTCACCTTTGAATGTCACTTTTGATGAAGGCTATTCTGTGAATTTTTTGGATGTGACAATCTACAAAGACGAAAATGTATTCAAAACGACTTATTAAAGAAAACCCGAGTTGCCACCTCTTCATCTTCATTTCACCAGTTCACATCCACATTCGATTAAAAGGAATATCATATACAATCACGCATTAAGAATCAAAAGAGTATGTAGTGATGATAAAGAATTCGAGCGCCATATAGGTGATTTGATTAGTCAGTTTATATCAAGAGGTTATGGCAGACGAATGATCGATAATCAAGTGAATAAAGTCAGACATATACGACGTGAAGAATTAGTGAAAAGAAAAAGAGATGAGAACAAAGTAAAACCAATGTTTATGAGTGTCGACTTTCATCCAGCTGTCGAACACATTCAAAATCTAATTAATAACACAGAATACGGAAAACTACACAAGGACATGAGAGTTGCATTTAAAGCAAACAATAAAATATCAAGAATTTTAGTAAAATCTAAATTTAACACGCATCATTACACAGCTAGGCATAATGGATGTGCGCCATGTAATGACAAAAGGTGCATGTCTTGTACCAAAATAAATATTTCAAGACCTAGTTTTATCACGAATGAAGGGATCGAGATGCAGGTTATTGTCGAAGTGAATACCTAGAAATACTAGTTTATCTACAGCAGGAATAATTGTGGTCTGAAGATACAGAGATGGAGGAATAACAGAAACAGTGGAGGGAAAAATCCATAACACTTTAGATTTGGTAGGATTTAGGGACATGCGCAAAGAAATTAGATGTTCTGATAGAGCACGAAGACAATTAGATGCGGATACGAAAAGTTGGCTTAGGGAATGAGGAGACGAATGAGAATAAAGAAGTATATCATCAGCGTACTGCATTACCCTGAAACAGAATTTACTAGTTATACAAGATAAATCTCCAAGAAGAAACGTAAATAGAATAGGGCCAAGTACAGAACCTTGAGGTACACCACAAGAGAGAGAAGATAGAGGAGAACACATTGAATTAGAATGGACGGAAAATGATCGATCGGAGAGATACGAAGAGAACCAAGCCAAGGTGGACGAAGAGAAACCATAGTGATAGCGAAGACGAAAAAGAAGGATTTCGTGATCGACAATGTCGAATGCAGATGAAAGATCGATTGATATTACCACACTACACAGTCTTTGTCACGAGCGGAGAGCAGATCAGAAAATACTTTATGACATGCTAGTTCGGTGGAATGATTGGAGCGGAAAGCAGATTGAAAAGAAGGGTAGAGCTGCGATGAAGAGAGATACTTGTTTATCTGATCTAAGACAAGGTGTTCAAGAATTTTAGATAAGGTTGGTAGAATTGATATTGGGCGATAAGATGAAGGAAGAGAGGGGTCAAGAGAGGGCTTTTTAAGTAGGGGACGAACAACGAACGTTTTCCAAAGAACAGGAAATATTCCATTCACTATTGACGAGTTAAAGAGGCTGGTAAGGAAAGGTGTGAAGTCTGTTGACAACAATTTGAGAATTCGAGTAGGGATGGGATCGGCAGGAGAGGACTTACAAGTTAACGAAATAAGAAGGCAAGATACCTCATCTTCAGATACCGCAAGTAGATAAAAGAGCTCAGGGATACGAACAGACGAGATACAATAAATTTGTGGAAGGACGATGATCGAATTGATTAGAGAAACAGTTTTTGAAATTAGGTAATCGGAGAATTGAGAAGGATCAAGAGTGGAGGTGACAGAGGAACGAGAAAGTAGAGAATTAAGAGTTTTCCATTTAGTTCGAGAGTCATTAGCGGAAGCCAGTTTGCTTCGCCAAAAACTATGTGCCTTAGAACGCAGAAGTTGCCTATGCGAACGACGAAGAGCAAAGAATTGGTTACGATAAAAGGATGAATCGAGTTCTGAAGATAGTCTGAGATAACGATGATAAGTTCTAAAAGAACGACGCAGGAGGCGTTTTGAAGTCACACACTCAGAGTCGAACCATGTTGCAAGATTTTGCCGTGATTGAACAAAAGTTTTAAGAGGAAGAATTTCATCGAGGATAGAGCAAAATACATTGTCAAAGAGGGTAGATAAGTAATTAGGGGATTGGTAAATAGAAGAAGGATACATTAACGGAGAGCGGTTAATATGAGAGCGAAGAAGGGAAAAGTCAATGAATTTCCAAAAATGACACGAGATAATTTTCGCAGGAACATTGATTTTTAACAAAGGGAGAGAACATGTAACAAGGAAGTGGTCGGATAGAGCAGGATCAGATATGCACAATAAAGAAGACAAGGCAAGACGCGTAGGTATAGCAACAATATCGAGGGTACCGCCAAGAATATGGGTAGCAGAAGAATAATGAGGAGACATGATTTGAAAATCATGATCGTTAAATGTAGAAATCGTCTTTAGGGTATTGGAATCACGAGGACGGTCTAAGCGAACATTTATATCACCTAGTACAACGCAAGGTAAACCGGAGAGGAAGATGAAAGAAAGTAAGTTTGACAGTTCACAGAAAAAAGAGTCAGACGGATGACATGATCCAGGTCGATAGAATAAATAGATATTGAGAAACAACGAGCCGGCTTTTACACGGAACCCAAGTAGATTGAAAGTGAGAGGAACAAATGACAACGGTAATGATTGCAATGGAGACCAATGGTGAGAGAAAGCTATAAGACCACCGTGGTTAATTCATCGATTTGAACTAATAGGTCGTTGACGAGCCTTATCGATCACATAGAAATTTAAAGAGCGGAGGCGTTTAAGAGAGTAATCATTCTGATCAACGTGCCAAGATTCGGTTAAACACAAAACATCCAAAGATTTATGAAGGAAAAGATCATATACTGAATCAACCTTGTTACTAAGAGAGCGGATATTTAAAACGGCTACTTTCCAGGAAGATTTGGGGAGCAGTGGAGTAGAATCAATTAGAGGATACCCCGGATGATTTACTTGAAGTTTTGCTGGAGGATTTACCTTTAAATCATTTTCAATCGTTGGTCATATATTGGCTGGGTTAGAAAGATTGTTGTTGCCTGTAGACGAAACTTCGCCGAGTACTGGTAAGCTCACATTTACTGCGTGGGCTTCCCTACTTGATGAAACCACTATCTTATGTCCTCTAATAAAATATCGCTTTCTTGAGTCTGACATTTTTCGTTCGGATAATTCTTTCCGTAGTCTCTTAAGTTCCTCTTGTTCAAGTTTCGACAAATCAGGGCACAAGTACACCGTATGAAAGAGAGATGAATTCTTAAGCTTAAACGAAGATTTTAAAGATGATTCCACATGGCTGACGCTAGTTTTTACCTTAACCCACGGAGGGGAGTTTGTATGAAGTGCAGTGAGTCGATGAAAGTCTAATTTTTGTCCGACCGAAGGACAACCGATTTCCTCAAAGAGATTTAATATAACTTGTTGCTCGTTTTCAGAAACGGGTAAATTACGAACTATCAGATGTGAGGCCCTAGCGCTTTCCCTATCAAGAGAGTTTGCTAATTTAGAAGAAGATTTATCTACCTCTGGTGTGCGTTGAAAAGAACAAACAGCATGATATACCTACTTATTGATGCAACGGTTGAGGGAGGAGTTGACATACTCATTTACTATTCTATGTATAAGCTCTTTGTTTGTCCAGCAACTATTTGAATCATTTGATATTAACTGGCTTTTAAGTTTAGTTATTTCGATTCGGGTTTCGTTGATTGCTTTGGCTGCACAAAATCCACAGAGGTAATCTTGAGCCAGTAAATTTTTAGAAAGCCTTCTCGGAAAGATTACCGTTGAATACACGTTGCAATTATCCGTAGTACACTTCATTTCGATGGAGATAGTCTCCACGGCGTTTACTGTCATTCCCAGTTCATCGTTGTTCTATGCATGTATATAAATTCTCAACATCAAAAGTAGCTAATCTCATATTTGTTGGAAAAGTGGGACATCCGAGTAAAATTTCCTTATGAAATCGCCCGTACTTTCTATATACAAAAGCACGTGGATAAGAAGAGACTTTATTTCTTCATGTAGATAACGAGACAGTTTCTCTGAAACGCACCCAGTATTGCTTACTATAGGTCTCCCACTAACGGGTAAAACATTTTGATGAACCTTTGGTAGAAGGTAAAATCTTCCTTTAGATGGACTTTCGATCTTTAGTTTGTTAATCATGTCGGCATTCTTAATTATATTTGAAAACTTATCATTAAAATTCTTGATTATCCTTTAGGCGTCGTTATTATTAATTTCTGAATATGTAGGAGTAGACAGCTGTCTCATTGCTTCCTTAATATACGCTTCATGATCCCATACAATAAAATGATTGCTTTTATCGGCTTTTTTGAATTGAACATCCATCATTTTCCTCATTTCTTCAATGGCTTCTATATGATTCTTCTTCATATTTTGTGAAAAGTTTTTATACGATAAAAGCAATCAAACAATACAAAAAAGCGTTAATACCATCTTGATATTTTACGAAAAAACCTAATTGCCCGCGGATAAAATACAAAGCAGATCTACAAAATTTTTGAGATAGTTCGATATCAAAAACGTAATAATGTACTAAAACAGAAAATAAAGGAAGAATCAACAAATATGCCGCTATGCTTTGAGTATCACCCTGCTCTTCACAAATTACCCTCAGATATAAAAAATTCAATAAACAAGTTACCGCCCGAACTAAAGTCGGAAATACCATTCCCAAAGATATACTATCGATATACAAAATGCTTAAAAAGCATGTTAGCGAGAAGCAAAATACTTAATAATATGAATTTGAGTAAAACAAAAGAAGGTAAGTCTGAAAAATGCGGTAAGCGCAGTTGTATTTGTTGCAATGAAATGACGACAACGAAATCAATTACTAGCTCAACAACGACTCTTGACTACAAAATCAAGGGATCATTTGATTGCAATACAGAAAATATTATATATGTCGCAAAGTGCAAAAAGTGTTCAAAACAGTACGTAGGAGAGACATCTAGGTCTTTACGACTAAGATTGAACAACAGAAGAAGTGACAAAAATTGTAATAGATATACTAGGGATGGTGTCTTAAGTCATGAAAGGTTTTGCCATGGAGAAATTGGCAATTGATTCGAATATACAATTTTAGAGGATAGATTTCCTGATGAAAATATGCGGAAAAATAAAGAGATGATGTGGATAGGTCAACTTATGTGTGATAATCCAAATGGAATAAACCTTGATCATATCTATGATTTGAAATTAAATCCGAAATACATAAGAAAGAAAAAATTCCATGAAAATAATATACAAAATGACGTAGTACCATGATATGGTATTTCAAATTTATATTCTTCGGTGCTATTTTCTTACTTTGAATGCGTATAAACATGAAATCTGAGTGTATTGTTGAATTTAATCATACTTTAAATAACTTGAAAAAGAGCGGTTGGGCTCGAAACGTTGTAATTTTAAAGAAAAAATATACATTTCCAAACTCTGCTTCAATTAATACTTATTTTATATAAAAGAGTCTTTGATGGACACAGAGCGCCAGTCTCAAAAATATTCTAATCAATATATATATATTTGTTGTAATAATCATCCTTGTGATGAACCCTTCTAAACTGTGGTGGAGGATCTCTGAACACTCTTAAAATCTGGACCCTACTGATGAAGCTCAATAAGCAGAAACCGGTCTAGGGATTTGATTGATGATGGACTGTGATGGTTTCCAATATCCAATTTTGTCCGTTTTCCCCGTTTACTAATAGTACAAGCAGTTGCGAAAATTAATGATTTATTTAGTCGATGTGCAACGCGATAATAGATAAGAATAAAAATGATATCGATCAAGTTAAGCTCGTAAACGAATTGGGAATGCAATTATTTGATAAGTATGTCTCCGTTGCTCCATTGAAACCTAGCAGTAACATTTCAAAAGAGATCTTTGATGCTCTGTGCCTATTAAAGAGAAGGCAAGACATTGTTGTAAAGAAGGCGGATAAGGGACCACAAGCTGTGGTATGGTGTAAGGACGAATACGTAAAAGAAGCACAACGCCAGCTAGTGGAACCAACGTACACAAACATATCCAGAGAGCAACTTAATATATGTCAAGCCGAGGTTGTTGAGCATCTTGCGATTAGCACCTCCAAACAAGAGATTGATGCTCAGGAATTTGATAATTTAATACAGAAAAATCCTATGTTTGGTACATTCTACATGCTTCCAAAAGTGCACAAGCTTTCACGACCATATATTGGCAGACCGATAATCAGCTGTTTAGGCACACCAACTGAGCATCTATCGCGTTACATAGATAATCAGTTGAAACCACTTTTGGCACACGTTCCATGCCACATAGGATCAACTAATGAGTTCATACGCCGCTTTGAAGAGGAAAGGCTTAAATGGCCAATGAATAGTATTTTGATTACAGCAGACATCCAAAGTCTGTATACAAGTATACCTACAGAAAGTGCTTTGGAGGCAATAAGCAATATAATGGGCAAGACAGATTGGTCGTATAAGAAAAAGAACTTTATACTGAAATCGGCAGCAGTAATTTTAAAAAACAATGTTTGTGAGTTTAATGGACAGTTTTATCTTCAAATGCAAGGTACGGCCATGGGTACTCCGTTTGCGCCGACATTAGCCATAATATACATGTCAGAGATAGAGAAAGAATGGTTATCATATGGAAACATAAAACCGATGTCATATTGTAGATTTATCGATGATATATTTTTCGTATGGCCCGACACAAATGACAATTTAGAGTCATTTAAGCGTTACATGAACAATAGTTCACCTTTGAATGTCACTTTTGATGAAGGCTATTCTGTGAATTTTTTGGATGTGACAATCTACAAAGACGAAAATGTATTCAAAACGACTTATTACAGAAAACCCGAGTCGCCACCTCTTCATCTTCATTTCACCAGTTCACATCCACATTCGATTAAAAGGAATATCATATACAATCACGCATTAAGAATCAAAAGAGTATGTAGTGATGATAAAGAATTCGAGCGCCATATAGGTGATTTGATTAGTCAGTTTATATCAAGAGGTTATGGCAGACGAATGATCGATAATCAAGTGAATAAAGTCAGACATATACGACGTGAAGAATTAGTGAAAAGAAAAAGAGATGAGAACAAAGTAAAACCAATGTTTATGAGTGTCGACTTTCATCCAGCTGTCGAACACATTCAAAATCTAATTAATAACACAGAATACGGAAAACTACACAAGGACATGAGAGTTGCATTTAAAGCAAACAATAAAATATCAAGAATTTTAGTAAAATCTAAATTTAACACGCATCATTACACAGCTAGGCATAATGGATGTGCGCCATGTAATGACAAAAGGTGCATGTCTTGTACCAAAATAAATAGCACAAACGTCATAGTAAGCTCAAAAACTGGAGCCATATTTAAAATTAAAGGAAAGCAAAACTGTAAAAGCGCTAACAGCATATACATTGCAACATGTAAAAAAGCTAATTGCAATGTCCAATATGTTGGGCAGACGTCACAAACATTAGCACGCCGCCTTAACTTGAGACGATCACAATACAAAAACAAAAAGGCGATGGACGGTGCAATTTCCCACATGCTCTCTCATGGGAATGACGATGCAATGGAATATGTTGTAATAGAAGTGACATTAAAGATAATAAAGAAAGAATGTTTCGAGAACAACAATTAGTAGGATATCTATTTTCAGATGAACCATACGGATGTAATGATAATTTTCTTTTTAGGTGGAAAGACATAACATAGTTGAGCATGTATATATTGAGATTTGTATTTTGTATTGCTTGTATTTTAGATTGACAAAGGCTTAATCGCCGAAACGTCTTAAATAAATCATTAATTTTCGCAACTGCTTGTACTATTCGGGTTGATTAATTGAATTGAACTATAT
>WNNJ02002705.1:0-14963 GCA_012934845.2 Pomphorhynchus laevis
TTAATATCAATTTCTAATTTTGATATGCATCAATGCATATCACATAATATTAAATATAATACATTAAATAATGAAATTTTAAGAATTGCAACTATTTGTAACGATATTGGTTTTCTTCAAAATCATTTAAATAATTTAATAGATACATATTTTAAACTAGGTTACTATAAAAATAACATCAAGCAGAAAATAGTAAATAATATTAAAAATAAATTTAAAATCATTTTATTTAAACTTTTAGCGGAAAATCTAAATAGATAATAAATATAGTTTGTATTAGAATAAGACACTAGATAGACCAATTTTATCAATTTATTTATTTTAATAAAGATTTTTTTAAACAAACATAGCTGACTTGTTTTTAAGCTTTATAGAATATGAATTTGTTCATGACTGTGTAAAAACTAAATCTAAACTATATAAATATATGAAATATATGAACAAATTTTCTAAGTAGCTTTATTAATAAAACAATATTGATAAAGAAGATATATCTGATATGAACATTAAATAACATTAACTAAAACTACTATAAGTTTACAAGAAATAATATTTACAAGAAACATATTTTTGCATGAGCATTCATACATACCATATAATATAAAATATAATACATTAAATATTGAAATTTTAAGAATTGCAACAATTTAAATATTGGCTTTTTTCAAAATCATTTAAATAATTTAATAGATACATATTTAAAATAGTAAAATATATAAATATATATATTTATATAAATATATAAAAATAAATATAAATATATTTATTTTTATAATATTAAAAATAAATTTAAACTCTTAAACGGATAAGTTTTATGGATAGATAATAAACGATATACTTTGTATTAGAACAAGATACATTAGATAATCAAATTTTACCAGTAAAAATACGTCATAAATATGTATTTGCCCTCGCTGCTTTGTTGGGTTAAAGAATAGAGACCAAAACCTGATAACATAGCAATTCATCCTGACTTTTAAATTTCAATTTTGAATTTTAACTTGAAATCTTATAAAAATTATTAAATTATTTATAATTATTTAATTATTTATTAATTATTTATTAAATAATTAATAAAAATTTTATTTTTTTTTAATTATTTATAGTTATTTGGTCCTGTTGCTATGTTGGGTCGAGGAATATGGTCCGAAACCTGATAGCATAGGAGTTCCTACTGATAGTCTTTATTACTTATTCTGATACAACGTTTTTTATTTATTAGTCAAGACATAAAAATGACTATTATTTTAAATTTCAATTTTTGATACTTGATAATCAAATTTCATAAGAGGAAATACATCTTTAGCATGCATTTGTTCCCGCTTATGTGTTGAGTCGAGGAATAGCGGCTGAAATCTAATAACATAGCAGTTCCTCCTTATGACCTGTATCGTCTGTTTTTTATTAGTCAATTCATAAAAATTGAATTCTAAATTTCAATTTTTAATTTTAACTAAATTCAAATTTTTTAAAATATTATATAACAATTATTTATTTTTTATAATTGTTTTATTATTTATTACTTAATTATTTTATTTCAATTTATCATATTTTTTATTTATTTATAATTTATTGAACGTAGACTCAGTTGACTGATCTGATTTATCGCTTCTGCTACAAAATTCAAAAAATATTATTCAAAATTTCCTTACTGTAAAGTAATCGTAATTTTCAGATAACTATATGTTTCGGTTTCAAAACATTGATGAAGGAATTATGGAAATTTGATTAATATATATACATGCAATTTAAAAAGTACCTGAACACTTGAGCGTTCATTTTTTATAGAAATGTATAATTTATATCAGAATTCTAGAAATAATAAATTGAGATCCAGAAAATTCATATATGCTTTTCGAAAAATGTAATTGACTAAATTAGGCTATGTCGTTATGCTAAACGGCAGAGCTTATAATTTTAAGTAAAATACAATCATGTGATTTATTCGCCATTTTATATGGAATAAGAATAAGAATACCTTTAAGACAGGGTATATTCAATATACCCTGCTTTATATGATACTTTAAATTCAATTACAGATGAAATATTTATTTGATATCGCAATTTTCACATTTGAAATATTAAAAGTAGCTTGGATTTTGATAAAATATTCCATTTAAGGTTTTACTTCTCGGCTGTTCGTTGAGAAAAAGTCTCCAGGTGCTGTTAGCTATCTCGAAATGTTGAAAGGAAATCTAACTGCTATGCTAGGGGTGAAGTACACTAATGTTTTGATATTAAATGTCAAAGACCACAGTGATGACATGATAGATGTATATTTGGTAATTAGAGGACTTGGACGTTACTTAGTTGAGCAACGTATACGTCAAACAGTAAGTCAATTATTTTTTCAACTCTACACAATTATTATTAATTTTAATTTTTTAATAATCAACGTTTGAAAAATTCAAAAGTCTGCTGAATTTCTACTCCGTATTCTCTTTTTTTTGTGTGTGAAGGAGTGGTTGATTTTACAGCTCATCTCACGCACATTTACCCACATTTTTCTAATACAAAGCCAACTTGACTCTGAGCATTTTTAAAATGATATAACTACCCTTTTTTTATAACGGTTTATCTATTATTTTATCTATTATTTATTCGTTATCTTATACCATCGATATTTATTATTATTTAATCTGAAATATATTATTTTTACTAATTATAACCAACTTATCTAAAGGATGATTTGCGGCTCGACGAAATGTTCCTCATCCGCTGTTTCACCGCTAAGTTAAAATTGTGTTTATTGTTCATCAATATAACTCCTCTCCCTCGGCAAAGTCTGGCCTGATATTTCTTCATTTTACAACTGTCTCTCTGTCGTATTGTCAATGAAAACCAAAAATCACACCTGACATATTGCATAAACCTGATATATTGCATACTTTACATATTTCTTGCCAATGTGCAGTACTGAATGTAATTTTTTCTCTCTTATTTTTAATTATTAGTGGACCTGTATGTGGCTGCGTCCACATTTGCCACATAAAATAAATTATATTCAATCAGTAAGCTTCTCAATATTCCTTACGCTCCTGAATTAAAGAAAAAATATGCTTATGGGATGTAGGTAGCTTGTCTGGAACCAGAACTTTATCTAACATCAGTCTTTATACAAAACAATGGAAGAAATCATCAACAATTTTATATTAATATAAAAATATAGCATTTATTATTTATCAACAATAAATATAATAATATTATTTATCAACAGAATACAAAAATCCTAAATGTATTAATTTGTTTAATGACAATTTTTAATATTTTGCTAATGTATATTAATGTAATTTATTTATCATTTCTGTATTCTCAATGTCGTTATTTAGCCAATATGAAAAAGAATGAAACAGATTGTTTTCTAAATTATATGTTGTTTTTATATTCTTTTGCATATTATTTTTATATGATAAAGTAATAATATGAATCAAATTTAATTGAAAATAAAAGTTGATAATTAATGTAAATAATGTTTAATAAATTTTTATTAATATTTTTTTGTTGATTAAAAATTAATTGATAATGTTTTAAGACATGAAAATTTATTATTTTATTTTTGCTTGTTTTATTTTTGCTTGCTTGTAATTTTAGACATATTTGCAAAGGATATTTCGTATTCATTCAGTGTCTCCTAATTTATGTAAAATAAATAAAGCTGACGTAGATATTTGTCCTTCGAATACATTCTGCTTCACAACCAGACTGGTCAACTCTGTAAAAACTAATCTTGTTGACACAAACAGAAGCAGTTTGGTTGCCTTAGATGTTATGGATGTAGCAGACTGTGTTTGCTCAGATTACTTTGATCTTTCAAGTAAACGACAGCGTCAGCAGTGCGTTTCTTCTGGAGGATGGTGCAGGAATGGTGGCAGTTGTAAAGATGATGGTTATGGAGGATTTATGTGTGAATGCCCTTTTGGTTTTGAAGGTCCTCGCTGTGAGTCACTTGAGCGTACGTTTGCCAAAAATGGATTTGCTAAATTTAAAGCACTCGATTCCTGTCAACCAAGTCGACTTCATCTGGAATTTAGCAGCCTTTCAGAAGCAAAAGCGGGTTTACTTTTACTTAATGGCGACCCTTTTATGGACCAAGAAAGCGATAAATTCTTTATTGCAATTCAAATAGTAAACGGATCTGTCTTGGTTCATCTCGGTAGAAACACGATGGTTCAGTTAGGTGATGATATGGTCGACGGTAACTGGCATCATGTTGACATAGAACAAGTTGGAGAGGTTATACTTTTGATTATTTATTTTTAACATTTGATTTATTTATTTTAACATCGTTTTTTAATGCTACATTTTACTATTAAAATAAATTGTAGCATTACGTAATAAAAATATTATGCAATACTATTGTAATATTGTAATATTGTAATTAATATTGTAATATTATAATATTGTAATATTGTAATATAATATTACAATATTACAATTATATTACAATTATATTGTAATATAATTGTAATATTGTAATTAATATTGTAATATTGTAATATTGTAATTATAATAATATTGTAATAATATGAATATAAAATAGATTTTAATTTTAATTTTACGATATTCAATCAAATATTCAGTCTTTTAATACAAAAAACTTTTAGTAGTTTATTTTTATAAAATTTTTATTGATTAAAAATATAGTATAGTTTATATTATATTATAATATAATTAATATATTATATTATATTGTATAATTATATATAATATAAATATAATTAATATATTTCGTATTATAATTAGTATATTTCGAAATTTATATTCGTATTTATATAATTTCAGTGAAACAATAAACTAGTTTACGCTTGATTTATTAAGAAAATATCAATTTTCGTATTTTCTATTTTAAAACTGTAATTCCTTTACAAAGTAATAAATGACGTTATTCAGTGTACTTCATGATTTAGCCAATTTTTAAACTTTAATTGCTTAACCTCGAAAACTATTGATGAAGAATAATTAACATTTAATTATTGAATTTATTTAATTTTAAATTCGTGTTTCCCAAATGTATTGAATGTAATTCTTAAATGTTAATTGTTTATGAAATGTGATTGCTATGCTACGATTATATTATTATACGCATTTAATTAATTAAGGTTTAAATTAAAAAATTTAATAAAAAAATTATCAAATGTTCATATGCAAACTGAGATCAAGAAGATAAATTTAAATTTAATTTTTTTTATTCTTTAAAGTTTTTATTACTACTTTCTTTATAAACAGAAATTGGTGATTTTTTATAAAAGCGTATGTTAAGATGCATTCAAACAAAATGTATTGATAATATTAAAAATAATTAATTTTCAAATCGAGATTATGAGTATAATTTTAAATTTTAAATTTAGATTGCCAAGGTGACTCTTGATCAGTGCGAATCCAGTGTCGTACACGTCAACCTCCTTAGCAGAAATTTAGCCCAAAATGATTCGGATATAGGTGAAAATCAGGATAATGCACTCTACTTAGGAGGTCTACCTCAACGCCTTCGTGTCCAAGACGTTTTTCGCCACGTCCTTGCCGTACATGAATTTGAAGGTTGCTTAAGAAATGTCATGATCAATGGGCAGGTAACTATCTTTGGTTTTTACAAAATAAACTGATAAGATGTTATCGTTGCCTTTAAGCTCTTAGTGTTTATAACAAATATCTATTAATGTAATTGATGTTTATAGAATATTAAATATAATATATTTTATATTATATAAAATATATACATATTAATTTTGTATATAATATAGTGTATAAAGGTTTGCTCAGCTTGTATTAATTTGTTAATAGTTTAATTAACAAATTAAAGTTAAATTAAGTTCACAATTTAATTAGTTAATTTTGTTAATTAATTAACAAATTAACTAATTTATTCCTAATGTTTTTAAAAAATATTTCTAAAATTATAGAAAATTAATTAATCTTATTAAATTATTATTATTAATTTCATTGGTGAGGGCTGCATCGCATTGCATCCACGGCTATCGGAGGACGTCGTGGTCAAAAATAAAACTTTTTCACTTTCGATGACATGTTGAAGACAATAATAAAATGGACCCATTTGCGGGTAACCCAAAATTGTATATTATATTATTATTGTCTAAAAAAATTAAAAAAAATAATTTCATTGATAATAATTAATTATTTAATTAATTATATTAAAAATCCTATCTTATAATTATTTTTAAAAATTATTTATAGATAATATAATTGTAAATCAGCTTTATGTAAAAATAACTAAACTGTTCTCTTTCACGCAATTGATATTTTTCGATTTCTTATGATAATTGTTTTCATTTTATATTTTACTCGAGTTAATGTTCATTGATAATTTGCTTTTTGATAATTTATGTAGTACACGTTTTAGTCATACAAAGAGTTCAAATAAATAAATAAAAATATACATTTATTTTTTATTAAATTTGTCTTTTCAAAGACAATTCGGTAATTTTTATATATTGACAGTAAAATATATATTCTGTTAGCATGTATTTATATACAATACATGCTAATATTTCATTAGCATGTATTTGACTCAACTGATATGTTGGTCGAGGAATAAGGGTGATCGTAAGGATGACATATTTAAATTTACAATAAACATATTTTTGCATGAGCATTCATGCATACCATATAATATAAAATATAATACATTAAATAATGAAATTTTAAGAATTGCAACAATATGTAATGATATTGGCTTTCTTCAAAATCATTTAAATAATTTAACAGATACATATTTTAAACTAGGTTACTATAAATATATCATCGAGCAGAAAATAGTAAAATATATAAATCAACACAATAATATTAAAAATAAATTTAAACTCTTAAGTGGCAAATTTTATGGATGGATAATAAATAATATACTTTGTATTAGAATAAGATACTAGATAGTTTTATCAGAGGAAATACATCATTAGCATGTATTTGGCCCCGCTGCTATGCTGGGTTGAGGAATTAGTGGCCGAAACCTGATAGCATAGCAGTTCCTCCTTATGACCTCTAATTCTTATTCTGATACAGCGTCTGTTATTTATTAGTCAATTCTTAAAAATTGACTTTTTTAAGTTCAATTTTAAATTTTGACTTCATATAAATATAAATTGTACAAAACCTTATATAATTATTTATTATTTTTAATTGTTTATCTTTATATATTGTATAAAATACGTAAACTCAGTTAGCTAATCTGATTAATGGAGAAATATCATGATAAATTTCTAAAAGATTTTAAAAAATCTTTTTGTACCACACAAAATAACTCATCAAACGATAATTCGATGACGTGAGAATAAGTTATCGGTAATTTTTGTTCTAGCGATTATATTAATAATATAGCAATAATACTATTTATAGGTTCAAAAAAATTTCTTTTATAGACCGTCAAACAAATGTTATTTTATATTCGTATGTAAATTGAATATAAAATTCATATTAAATATAAAATTCAATTTAAATTGAATATATAAATTGGTAACGAAATATAAAATTAAATTAGTTTATTTTAATCTTGCGCCAAAATTTCAAATAAAAATGTATCAACACCAGTTATTTTTTAAATATGTTTTGTGTTATATGAATAAATTTCATTAACTTAAGTTAGAAATGCTATAATTCTATGAAATACATTAAAAATAACTTAGTTTTAATTCATTTTGTGATTCTACAAGTAGATAGAAAAAATAAAATTATGTTTTGATTAATTCTGCTCCAAAATTCTATATTTGATGTGTGGATAATATTAATTTATTTTAATAAAGATTTTTTTAAACAAACATAGCTGACTTGTTTTTAAGCCTTATAGAATATGAATTTGTTCATGACTGTGTAAAAACTAAATCTAAACAATATAAATACATGAAATATATGCTTCGATACATTGATGATATATGTGTATTTAATTCTAATAATTTTTATTCAATTAGTGAACAAATTTATCCAGAAAGACTTATTCTTAACAAAACCAATATTAATGATACAGAAGGTGTATATCTAGATATGAACATTAATATAACATTAACTAAAACTACTTTTAATTTATATCGTAAAGATGACATATTTAAATTTACACGAAACATATTTTTGCATGAGCATTCATGCATACCATATAATATTAAATTCTGATACAACGTCTGTTATTTATTAGTCAATTCATAAAAATGACGTTTATCTTAATTTCCAACTTTATATAGATATAACTTATATAAATTATTTAAATTTATAGATAGTATTTAATATGTAGATTCAAACAGTTGATTTAATTCGACAGCGATGATATTGTCGTCACATTTTTCTCGTCGATGTCGATTGATTGATGTGATTTGCTACGAAAATGTTAATTTGAGTTGATAATTCTGGTTCTTATTTGTCTTAAAGATTTATCTTAATTTACCAATCGCTCTATCATAAAGGTGCTGTGTTTCGACGATTGGATCATAGGTAATCAACTCAATTGCGGTGTAAATTTAATCGTCAATTTAATCGCTAATGTCAATTATTATTTGGAAATTTTCGCCGATTTAATAGCTTCTTCAGAAATTATGAAGGGACCATTTATCGAGGAGGCTATTAATTTCATCGGCGCGTTTATTTGCTTTTTTAATCTCGAAAAAATTCCAAGACATTTAATGCTGTGTTGATTTAAACTTATTTGTTAGTTATAAATAAATAAATTATTTATTTAAAAATTATTATAAATTATTTAATAATTATTATATAATTATTATAAATTAATTATAAATAAATTATTATAATAATTTAATAAATAATTATTAAATTATTTATTTATAAATATATAAATTTATATATAAATGTGCTTGATCTTTGTTTAAAAGTGTCATTTGATTTTTGTTAAGTTCTTGGATCTATTCATTCCTCAGAATTTGGAAGGTTTGCAACACAAAGATTCATATGCTGGTCAGTGCCCTTGTCGTCATCACATTTATTGCGATGTTAGTTTGATGCCTCGTGCTCTTGTTCCATCTGTGCCCTGGTGGATATGGATCCTTATTCTTGCAGTTATATTTATAATGACTGCATCTTTGTCAGTTACGTTGCTAAGCTTCATTAGACGACGAAACGACATGTTTCTAAAGAGATGCTATTCAGCTATTGACAAAGGTGACGATCTTGACAGTGATGATCATGGTTTAAGAGAAAATTTAATCAGCTATGGAGAAGGAGCAGGTGAACAAGATCAGGTAAGCGTAAAATCATTGTTTTTAATTTTTACCTCATCCAAATATTTGAGCTATTAATGCAATTATAAAAAATCGACTAATAGAATTCGATTCATTCTAGTTAATATCTATCAAAATTCCTTTACGAAAATATACAAGTAATATTTTTTTGTAGTGTAGTTGATAACTTCTCTTATCAGTTCAAATTAAAAATTGACCTAGGAACAGGTACGTATTAAAAGACGAATACGGACGCAGTAGACGTATCCCTCATATCCAGCTATAAGATAAACATTCTAGTCGATTGCAAATTAATCTTTAATCTTTATCCTCCAAAATTCCAAATTTAAAAAATGCATCAAATCATTTATTTTTAAGCAAATTAATTTAATTTTGCTCGATCGATTTTAATAATCGCTAAATCGATATTTTGTTATAACGATCATTGCGGCTGGATCAACTTAAACAGCGATTCACTAAACAATAAATGAACATTATAAAATACTAATGACGTCTAAGTCAATTAATTTTAAAATTAAATGTCTTTTAATAAAATAATTTTAACTTTAATATTATTTATTTCTAGCTGTTTTATTAATAAGATCAACTACGTATTTTATACTATTTATAAATATAAAATAACGCTAAATAAAAATACTACTTATAATTATTATATTAGATTTTATGCAATTGAAATTTATAGAGTAAAATTTTTAATTTAAAATTAAAATAAAAGTTATTTTTTACGAATTGACTAATAAATAACAGGTGATGTATCAGAATAAGGATTATAGGTCATCAGAAGTGACTGCTATGTTATCAGTTTTCAGCATCTATTCCTCGACCCAACATATCAGTGGGGCCAAATACATTCAAATGACGTATTTCCAAAGTTAAAATTTGATTATCTAGGATATTATTCTCGTACAGTGTATATTTAAAATTAAAACATTATAATTTAATATAATATTATATTTTTAAAATTAAAATAATAAAACAATTATAAATCAAGTCGAAATTTAAAATTATTAAAAATAAAAGTTATTTTTTACGAATTGACTAATAAATAACAGGTGATGTATCAGAATAAGGATTAGAGATCATCAGAAGTAACTGCTATGTTATCAGTTTTCAGCACCTATTCCTCGACCCAACATATTAGTGGGGCCAAATACATTCAAATGACGTATTTCCAAAGTTAAAATTTGATTATCTAGGATATTATTCTCGTACAATGTATATTTAAAATTAAAACATTATAATTTAATATAATATTATATTTTTAAAAATAAATATAATAAAACAATTATAAATCAAGTCGAAATTTAAAATTATTAAAAATAAAAGTTATTTTTTACGAATTGACTAATAAATAACAGGTGATGTATCAGAATAAGGATTAGAGATCATCAGAAGTAACTGCTATGTTATCAGTTTTCAGCACCTATTCCTCGACCCAACATATTAGTGGGGCCAAATACATTCAAATGACGTATTTCCAAAGTTAAAATTTGATTATCTAGGATATTATTCTCGTACAATGTATATTTAAAATTAAAACATTATAATTTAATATAATATTATATTTTTAAAATTAAAATAATAAAACAATTATAAATCAAGTCGAAATTTAAAATTATTAAAAATAAAAGTTATTTTTTACGAATTGACTAATAAATAACAGGTGATGTATCAGAATAAGGATTAGAGATCATCAGAAGTAACTGCTATGTTATCAGGTTTCAGCCTTTATTCCTCGACCCAACATATTAGTGGGGCCAAATACATTCAAATGACGTATTTCCAAAGTTAAAATTTGATTATCTAGGATATTATTCTCGTACAATGTATATTTAAACTTAAAACATTAAATAAAAACATTAAATATTTAATATAAACATTAAATATTATATTTTTAAAATAAAAATAATAAAACAATTATAAATATAAATAATAATTAGATAATAAATAATTATCAATAATTGTTATAAGATTTTATATAATTTATAAGATTTTATATCAAGATAATAATATAAATAATAAAGTTAAAATAATAAGTTAAAATTTAAAATTAAAATTTTAATTATTAAAAATAAAAGTCAATTTTTATGAGAAAATTGATTGATTAAATTAATTTGTCGAAATTAATTTAATTAAATTAATTTAATTAAATTTAAAAAGTTAAATTAAATTTTTTTAAATTTAAAAAAATTTAAATTACATAGCAGCGGGGCCAAATACATGCTAATGATGTATTTCCTCTGATAAAACTATCTAGTATCTTATTCTAATACAAAGTATATTATTTATTATCCATCCATAAAAATTTGCCACTTAAGAGTTTAAATTTATTCTTTATATTATTGTGTTGATTTATATATTTTACTATTTTCTGCTTGATGTTATTTTTATAGTAACCTAGTTTAAAATATGCATCTATTAAATTATTTAAATGATTTTGAAGAAAGCCAATATCATTACATATTGTTGCAATTCTTAAAATTTCATTATTTAATGTATTATATTTTATATTATATGGTATGCATGAATGCTCATGCAAAAATATGTTTCTTGTAAATTTAAATATGTCATCCTTACGATCACCCTTATTCCTCGACCAACATATCAGTTGAGTCAAATACATGCTAATGAAATATTAGCATGTATTGTATATAAATACATGCTAACAGAATATATATTTTACTGTCAATATATAAAAATTACCGAATTGTCTTTGAAAAGACAAATTTAATAAAAAATAAATGTATATTTTTATTTATTTATTTGAACTCTTTGTATTAGAATAAGGTGAACTAAATAATCAAATTTAATCAGAGGAAATATGTCATTATCACGTATTTGGCCCAGCTGCTATGTTGGATAGAGGAGATAGGGGTCGAAACCTGATAGCATAGCAGTATCTCCTGATGACATCTTATCCTTATTCTGATATAATATTATTTATTATCCATCCATAAAGATTTGTCAAAATTTTTATGAAAAAAATTAAACCTCTAGAAAATTAGAGGTTTAATTAGATTTATACAATTTGTCGAAATTAATTTAATTTAATTAATTTCAAATCTGCAGATTTAAAAATTATTTATTCAAACCTTTGCTATTTTGCTTTCTTTTTTTTATATTATTTATTCTTTTCGACAGACTTCATTTGATATCAATATACTGAAAAAGCCAATAGACTTGAAAACCGTGGCTCGACAGTCTCCAAGTAAGTGAAAAGTAAGTATTGAACTGTAATTATTGCTTTGTTGTAGAAGTGCACGAAGACAAATCAGACAATGGCACCGACAGCTTTATTCCATATGCATATGAGGGTGAAAATAACAGTTGTGCTGCTAGCGAACTTAGTTCCATAACATATTCTTCAGAGCAACTTGCACCTCTCCTTCACCAGCCACTACACTGCAATCATCGGAATACTCTCGAAAAACTAGCTGAACTTTTCGATCCCGGAAGTGATGGCGATTCTGATTCCTGTCGAAGTAGTTCGTTGTGTTGTATTAGCCAGCCCATTGTTCAACAGGCAAATTTGAAAAATCACGTTAGTCGACAAATGTGCAACGGGAATACAACATTTTCTCCTACATCGTCTGTCCACTTTGAGTCTGATATTTAGAAGATTCAAATTTTGTTGATATGATCCGATATGTGAATTTATTTTCATTTTCCAATTTTGATTTTTATTTGAGTTTTACGTATTTTCAATACTTTGTTAGTTTTACAAAATAAATGGCCAAAGTTCGTGTATATTACTGGACACTTTGCAGTCATCTAGATTTTAAATTTAATAGATCTTAAATGAATGCGTCATTTAGGCAAACATATCAGGCTATATTAGAGTTAACAACATGAGTAGTAGGGAACAGGTAAATTCTTCATTGGATAATCGTTTTCTTGTTTGATTTTCCTCAGTTCCAATTTGCTAATTCACGTAAATTGATAACTTAAATATCTTCAAAATAAATTCTATTATAACGCTGATTCAATAAAGATATCCAGAATACACAAGAAAAAATTATATTTTGATGTCACTTATCGAAAATATCTTTACAATTTTATTTGCGTAGGTGTGCTCCGCATTCACTTGTTGAGTACTATAATCTTGCATTTGCGTTGCACCATCAGTTTCAGACATCCTTGTATTTTGACGAAATATCTATCAGGTTCAATGATATCTGCTTTTTTGGGTAGTTGAAAAATTCATAACTTTTTACTCAATTTCTTATAGAATAATATTGACTGAGTGGACAATTTGACTGAAATAAATCATCAGCTCCTCTGAAATAAATCATCCTTTGTTCAAAATTTCCATAAATCATAGTTTATCAAAGTGCAAAAGGATTTATTCTTCATTTTAGCTAATGAAATTATTTTTGAAATGTAAAATAATTTTTAATAAAATTACAAAAATTTTATAATATTATATTTAATTTTTTAATATTATAATTTAGAAAACAAATGTTGAATTGTTAATAAACAATGTAGATTTTTTGTGATTCAACTTAAATTCAATAAGCTTACACATCAATAGCATTTGACTAATTCTATTGAAAAATATTTTTTAAACTTAATAAATTTTAATAACACATTTAAAAACAGGAAAACTATTTTTCAATTTAATATAATATTTTTTATTGTAATAATTGAAAATAAAATTTGCTAGCGGACGACCACAAATACGTCTAAATAAGGAAAATTCCCCAATTGGTGAAGAGAATAAATTTGTTGACAAAGTAGAGACACTAGAGTGAACTGGTTACGGGGATTTTACTGATAAAAAATTATCACGCAGACGATCACAAATACGTCAAAATAAAGACGTTCACTAAGTGGAGACAATCGAGTGAACCGGTGACGGGAATTTAACTAATTAAAAAAACAAAATTTATTACAATTTTGGGCCCATTTGAGGGAACCTTTATAATTGGATAGTTTTTTCATAATAAATTATTGTTTAAAAATAGTTTTATTAATAATATATTAAAATTATAAAATTATATTATAAAATTATATTATAAACGTCATTTAAAAATGACGTTTATTTTAAATTTCATTTTTTTTATTTTAACTTGATTTAAATTATAGAAAATCTAAAAACAATTATAAATTTTATTATTTAATTATTAAATTTTGATTTAGCATTATTATGTTTTGTTTATTTTATAATTATATGAAATATGTAGGCTCAGTTAGCTGATTTAATATTGAACTTTTTACTGAGAGTTTGGAGAGAACATGTTTTGATATCTGTATATACAATAATCATGATCGAGCCTATCTTGATTTTTTCCCGATCAAGCATTTCATTATCATGAACAACGAGAGCGCGCAAAATATGAAGAAAGGATTCGTAATATTGAACAACTTAATTTTTAACCATTAATGTGGGCGGCCAACTATGTCCAATGCATGATTAAGCGCTATGGCAAGGAACATGTATAAGCGAAAATGGGATTATGCATGATCTATAACATGATTACATACAGAATGACCAAGATGTGTCCAACCAGTATGAAAATTCATTGAACAAGCTGCTGAAATATTGAACAGTAAAGGCTTAATGAACTTAAAGAACTTAAAATCGATGGACTCAATTGAGAGTAACTTCCTTTATTTTATATATATTTGTTAAATAAAAATAAATAATATATTTAAATTATCAAAACTAGTAGTATTTATAAAATTTTCCTGTTGTATTTAATGTTATATAATCAATGCATATTATTATATAATATATAATAATATATTAATAATATAATAATATATGTA